>CM075473.1:1030000-1282500 GCA_037950665.1 Hypophthalmichthys nobilis | reverse complement strand
ACAGTGTAAAGGCAGATGAGTTTGCTTTGTTCCCAGGCGAGCGGTTCCACACACAGGATGAGCGTGGTTCACACACACACACACACACACACACGTGTGTAACACTGCCTGTGCATGTGCATAAACAAACACACACTCAAGCAGATAGCGTAAGATAAACAAGCATCACGTGCGCAAATCACCGTCGATCTCTCAGCTATGTGACATGAACACAAGTACAGACTCAAAGAGTGAGGATCTCTCATAAATCTCCTAGACAATTACATTTTTTTTATTCACTACCACTTAAATAGTGAGGTCTGGCTAACAATTCGCTGTTTAACAGGTTTCAATATCTGTCTAAAACTATATTGACCCTTTAACTGCATCACAAACCCCTGATAAATCCTTTCTGACAATCATTCTTTTCTTTGTTTATTGATGCTTTTCATATTCATTAGAGATTGATTGTCTTGAACAGGGAATAATCAATAGTGTCCTGTTGTACTGTGACGGTGATTCAGTCAAACACACACACACACACACACACACACACACACACACGGCTTTGCACAAGGCATGGAATTGTTTGTGATTCAGTTTGATTCATTCGGACAGTTCACTCACGCACTGAATCGTTTCTAGTGGTTACATAGTACCAGAAATCAGAAAACAAAAAGAGCGCCAGATGAGGTGATATTTACCCTCAGTCCCTTTTAGGAAACACAACTTGGAAATGTCTTCTATCATTTGTCAGCACTGAACCAGATCTTTATTGCACATCAGCTTGTGAAAGACTTTATATCCCATATCAGTAACAGTATAAAAAGAAAAGTATCAAAATACGGGGACAGTTTTTTTCTGATGATGAAAGGCTAGAAACGCTTCTGGTTTTGATGTTTTGAGCATCACACGTACAGCAGCGCCTCCACACACAGTTCAGACAGAAGGAAGTTGTGTTGCATTACTGAGTCTGATTACGGTGTGATTTTGCACCACCACTAGAGGGCAGAGTCTGACAGATTCTGATGTCCAAAACCACTTACACAAACTTACCATGGTACAGGATCTAAAGTACTTTTACCAAAACACCATATTCCATTTTTCCTCTTGACTGCAGATGTCACTAAATTATTTATTATTTGTCAGTGATCCGTGCATTTATGTAATATTGCATATTAATGTTTTCATGTTTATTCGTTAATGTGAGCTTTGTGGATACAGTAATTTATTTAGTTTTGCGCAGTAATGAATGTTTTTATTTTGAAATAATTAAAAATTAAAGTGAGACCAATCTGACAGATTGTCTGGCATATTTAATTAAATTTAATTTAATTAAATTTAATTTAATTTTTTAATTTAATTTTAATTTCCATGGATCAGATGTACATTTCAAACATCTTCATTATTTATAATAATGTAATCAATAGGCAAATTGAGCAGAATAATTTTTGTTATGTTAGCCTATGTTATATGTTATGTCTTGTCATGTTACGTTATGTTATGTCTTATCGTTATGTTGTTAGCCTGTTATGTTGTCATGTTGTTATGTCTTGTCATTTAATGTCTTGTCATGTTATGTTATGTCTTGTCATGTTGTTGTTGTTGTTATGTTGTCCTGTCATGTTATGTTATGTTATGTTATGTCTTGTCATGTTACATTATGTTATGTCTTATGTCTTGTTATGTTATGTCCTGTCCTGTCCTGTCTTATGTCTTGTCATGTTACATTATGTTATGTCTTATGTCTTATGTTATGTCTTGTCTTGTCTTGTCCTGTCCTGTTTTATGTCTTGTCATGTTATGTTGTTATGTTATGTCTTGTCATGTTATGTCTTATGTCCTGTCATGTCATGTCATGTCATGTCATGTCATGTCTTGTCTTGTCTTGTTATGTCATGTCTTGTTATGTCTTGTCATGTTGTTATGTCTTGTTATGTTATGTCATGTCATGTCATGTCGTGTCGTTGTGTTATGTCGTGTCGTGTCGTGTTATGTCTTGTCATGTTATGTCATGTCATGTCATTTAATGTTGTCTTGTCATGTTACATTATGTCTTGTCATATGTCATGTCATGTCATGTTATGTCTTGGTATGTCTTGTTATGTCTTGTTATATGTTGTTATGTTATGTCTTATGTCGTGTCATGTTATGTTTTGTCATGTTACGTTATGTTATGTCTTGTCATGTTACATTATGTCTTGTCGTCATGTCATGTCCTGTCCTGTTCTGTTATGTCTTGTCATTTAATGTTGTGTCTTGTCATATTATGTTATGTCTTATGTCATGTTGTGTCATGTTATGTCTTGTCACATTATGTATTGTCATTTAATGTTATGTCTTGTCATGTTATGGTATGTCGTGTTGTTTTGTGTTATGTTGTCTTGTCATGTTATGTTGTCATGTCATGTTGTATTGTTATGTTGTTGTTATGTTATGTAATGTAATGTCTTGTTATGTTATGTTATGTTATGTTATGTAATGTAATGTCTTATGTTATGTAATGTCTTGTTATGTTATGTTATGCCTTGTCACGTTGTTATAATTCATTGAGTTATTATTGAATAATTCCATGAATCAGATGTACATTTCAAACATCTTCATTATTTATAATAATGTAATCAATAGGCAAATTGAGCAGAATAATTTTTGTTATGTTAGCCTATGTTATATGTTATGCCTTGTCATGTTACGTTATGTTATGTCTTATCGTTATGTTATGTTGTCCTGTCCTGTTTTATGTCTTGTCATGTTATGTCTTATGTCCTGTCATGTCATGTCATGTCATGTCATGTCATGTCATGTCTTGTCTTGTCTTGTTATGTCATGTCTTGTTATGTCTTGTCATGTTGTTATGTCTTGTTATGTTATGTCATGTCATGTCGTGTCGTTGTGTTATGTCGTGTCGTGTCGTGTTATGTCTTGTCATGTTATGTCATGTCATGTCATGTCATTTAATGTTGTCTTGTCATGTTACATTATGTCTTGTCATGTTATGTCATGTCATGTCATGTTATGTCTTGGTATGTCTTGTTATGTCTTGTTATATGTTGTTATGTTATGTCGTGTCGTGTCGTGTCGTGTTATGTCTTGTCATGTTACGTTATGTTATGTTATGTCCTGTCCTGTCTTATGTCTTGTCATGTTACATTATGTTATGTCTTATGTCTTATGTTATGTCTTGTCTTGTCCTGTCCTGTCCTGTTTTATGTCTTGTCATGTTATGTCTTATGTCCTGTCATGTCATGTCATGTCATGTCATGTCATGTCTTGTCTTGTCTTGTCTTATGTCATGTCTTATGTCTTGTCATGTTGTTATGTCTTGTTATGTTATGTCATGTCATGTCATGTCGTGTCGTGTCGTTGTGTTATGTCGTGTCGTGTTATGTCTTGTCATGTTATGTCATGTCATGTCATGTCATTTAATGTTGTCTTGTCATGTTACATTATGTCTTGTCATGTTATGTCATGTCATGTCATGTTATGTCTTGGTATGTCTTATGTCTTGTTATATGTTGTTATGTTATGTCTTATGTCGTGTCGTGTCGTGTTATGTCTTGTCATGTTACGTTATGTTATGTCATGTCATGTCATGTCGTGTCATGTTATGTTTTGTCATGTTACGTTATGTTATGTCTTGTCATGTTACATTATGTCTTGTCGTCATGTCATGTCCTGTCCTGTTCTGTTATGTCTTGTCATTTAATGTTGTGTCTTGTCATATTATGTTATGTCTTATGTCATGTCGTGTCATGTTATGTCTTGTTATGTCTTGTCATGTTATGTCTTGTCACATTATGTATTGTCATTTAATGTTATGTCTTGTCATGTTATGGTATGTCGTGTTGTTTTGTGTTATGTTGTCTTGTCATGTTATGTTGTCATGTCATGTTGTATTGTTATGTTGTTGTTATGTTATGTAATGTAATGTCTTGTTATGTTATGTTATGTTATGTAATGTCTTATGTTATGTTATGTAATGTCTTGTTATGTTATGTTATGCCTTGTCACGTTGTTATAATTCATTGAGTTATTATTGAATAATTCCATGAATCAGATGTACATTTAAAACATCTTCATTATTCATAATAATGTAATCAATAGGCCAGTTGAGCAGAATCATTCAATCTGAATTCATAGTTTGGTGCCATTGACATCCCTTCAATTACAAATAGAGACCTATGTATAATTAGTAGTGTTATATGGTGTAATTCAGATATATCTGTTAATCATTTAGTACCATGGTAAAGTACTTTTCGTAAGGGTATTTGAAGCAGATTCATTTTCTAAAGATCTTTAGAACATCTGATCTAGTTCAGGGTTATTTTATTTTTGGCTTAAATGAACACTAACAGGCTTCAGAGTTCAAATCAACTCAGCGACTGACTTCCTGTTTCATTTCCTGTGAGAGTGAGTGTGTGTGAGACCAGAAGAGGAAGTTGGTGTTGTTTAGTGTTTAAGGAGAGCAGGAGAGATGATGGAGTCGGATGGAGACTCAGAGGAGGACAGACGGTAGGATCGCTCTCATGTTGGTTCAGTGGCTCGATCAGGGCAGCAGGGCTTTGACTCGCTGCATGTGGAAACCAGAAAGAGTTTGAGATCTATAACAGACGAAAGCTAACACATGAAACGAGACGAGCGTGACCATTTCCTGATGCGTATTGTTATGAGACGCTCTATTTTACTCCAAGGAAAAAGCTTAAATCTGTATGAAGGTGTATAGAAATTGTTTTATGTTGTTTTATATTAACATGCAAGTAAACAGCTTAACTCTGTGCAAAGTTTTTTTTTTAGTTCTGTAATCCATTTATCAGATGTACATTTCAAACATCTTAATTATTCATCTCAATGTATAGGCCAGTGGAGCAGAATCATTTTATTTATTTTTTTATTAATTCATCGAGTTATGTAATAATTCCATTTATTAGATAACCTATTTTATTTATTTTATTTTATTAATTCATTGAGTTATATAATAATCCCATTTATTAGATGACCAATAGGCTAATTTTTATTTTATTTTATTATTTTCTGTCTCCTTCATTCTTTCTCTCCTTTTATTCTGTTTTATTTTATTTTA
The DNA here is from genome assembly GCA_037950665.1 of Hypophthalmichthys nobilis. Taxonomy (NCBI): domain Eukaryota; kingdom Metazoa; phylum Chordata; class Actinopteri; order Cypriniformes; family Xenocyprididae; genus Hypophthalmichthys; species Hypophthalmichthys nobilis. The sequence goes on along the minus strand of CM075473.1, from coordinate 1,277,441 downwards.
TTTTATTATTTTCTGTCTCCTTCATTCTTTCTCTCCTTTTATTCTGTTTTATTTTATTTTATTTTATTATTTTCTGTCTCCTTCATTCTTTCTCTCCTTTTATTCTGTTTTATTTTATTTTATTTTATTTTATTTTCCTTGCATCCTAGAATAGAATTTATTTCAGACACAATAAAAAATAAAAACTAGTTTCACTTTCTAATCATATTTGATCTATAAATGCAGCATCTGAACTACATCATCATTATCATCATCGTTCTCTATCTGGTTTCATTACTCGGTCGTGTGGCTGAAACTATCAGGGCTTTTAAGTGAACAACAGTGTGATTCTCCTGACGAAACACTTGATTTGAGATTAATGCCTGTTTATGTGCTGGATAGGCTGATCTTCTCTCCTCGGGGATGAAAGTCTCATTTTCTGTTCTTTATTAATTAGTTTTTGTTCCTCATGTGATCCGATCAGCTGATGCTTCTTCCACCTGCTGATGTAATTAAGATGATGTTCAGATTAACATGAGCTTTACATCTTTAGCCTTGTGTTTACATGTGTGATCTGATGGCTTCAGTGTTTGTCACTGGATACTGATTGGTTCATTCAGATCTTAATTTGATTGGACGGTTCCACTGGTATGAACAGATGAGGAAGGTTGTGAGTTTTAGGCTGTATTCACTCTGCTGTTTTGGACGTTTATCAGCTGCAAATGTTTGAGTTAAAATGGATCATTGACTGTGTTGATGTCTGTCATTTTCAGGGTTCCTGCACTTCCTGTGAAGAACCTCACTGGATCAGGACCCGTCCATCCTGCCTTAGCAGGTGCTCAAATCTAGTTCAATTTTAAATTAGTTTAGTGTAAAACAACAACTTTATTTTAATATTTTAATTGATTCTGCAAGTAAACAGGTTAACTCTGTACAAAGGTATATAGAAATTTATTTTATTTTATTATTTTTAATTTTATTTTATTTTTGCAAGTAAACAGCTTATCTCTAGGTATATGACAATTGTTTTATTTTTATTTTATTGTTTTTATCTCAGTTTATTTTATTTTGCAAGTAACTCTGTACAACAATATACAACAATTTAAAAAAATTATTTTGCAAGTAAACAGCTTAAAATAGTTTATTTTATTTATTTATTATTTTTATTTAGCAAGTTAACAGCTTAACTCTACAAAGGTATATGAAAATTGTTTTATTTTTATTTTATTTTGCAAGTAAACAGCCTAACTGTGCAAAGATAAAAAAACCTGTTCATTTTATTTTATAATTTTTATTTTATTTTATTTTGCAAGTAAACAGCTTAACTCTGTACAAAGATAAATAAAATCCTTCATTTTATTTTATAATTTTTATTTTATTTTGCAAGAAAACAGCTTAACTGTACAAAAGTATATAAAAATAGTTTTATTTTATTTTATATATTTTTTTAACTAAACAGCTTAACTCTGTACCAATGTGTATAGAATTTAATTTCATTTCATTTCATTTTTAGCTTAACTCTGTACAAAGCTATATAATTTTTTTTATTTTATTTTATTATTTATTTTATTATTTTTTTTTTAAATAGTTTAGCTCCCTACAAAAGTATATAAAAATAGTTTTATGTTATTTAATATTTTTTTAAGTAAACAGCTGTACCAAGGTGTATAGAAATTATTTTTTTTGTTTTAATTTAACATGCAAGTAAACAGCTTAAGTGTTCAGAGGTATATAAAATTATTTATTAGCAGCTTAACTTTGTACCAAGGTGTATGGAAATTGTTTTTAATTTTTATTTTATTAAATTATATTTTAACATGCAAGTAAAACAAGTTCCAATGAATGATTTTTTAAAAAATACATAAATTAAGAAAAAGTTATATCAGATACAAAACTGCTTTAGTGGCATGGTATAAAAAACCTTTACATATATAGCATAAATGAAAGCATATAAATCATATGTGTGTGTTTGTGTCAGGTATCACAGGTATCCTCATGTGCGCTGCCGGACTCCCCGTGTGTTTGACTCGAGCCCCTAAACCCATCCTACATCCACCGCCGGTCAGCAAGAGCGACCTGAAACCAGTGCCGGGAATCAACAGCATCCGACGCAAGACCAAGAAAAAACACCTCCGTAAAGGTCAGGCAGCAGAGGCCGCGTGTGTGTGTGTGTGTGTGTGTTTGTCTTGCAATTGATTCTCTGTCTCACTTTTTTGCTGATGTGAGCAGAACAGACTTTACACACAGAGTGTGAAACGAGCAACAACGGAAAGTGACAAGGTTTCTCTTACACAACTGTGTTACAACATCTCAGCCATGTTACCAAAGATCTGCTCGACACACTTATATTTGCTTTTGCGCTGCCGTTCCTGCAAAAATCAAGTAGCAGGAATCAATAGTGCACTGAAAGTGTGACAGCAGGTGTGTGTTCCTGCGCTAAAGGTCACGAGAATAAAGGCGCTTTGAGGAAAAAACACTGAAGCACACTGTGTGTGTGTGTGTGTGTGTGTTTACTGACTTGACTGTAGTTTAAAGACTGCATTTGTTAAATAAATATGGCAGATCTTCTCTTTAGCATCTTTTAATGTAAAAAGGATTAATAAGTAAAGTAGAAACACTAGCAGTGTAGAAAAAGAAGCTGGAGTTTGTCTTTGGTTTTCTGCAGTCTTATGACGCCAAATAAACACACGTGCTTCTGTCTGCCATCTTATATTTCTGAAGTTCTTAGTGAAAGCCTGACCAGTGACAAATGCTGTCAGCTATTAACTAGAAGCATATTTATAGAGCATCTCTTATCTAGAACTGCACAGTGATGTTATTCTGTATCGCCCCTGTCAAATATACACTACCGGTCAAAAGTTTGGACATGGTAAGATTTTTAATGTTTTTACAAGAAGTTTCGTCTGCTCACCAAGGCTGCATTTATTTAATTAAAAATACAGTAAAAACATTGAAATATTATTACAATTTAAAATAACTGTTTTCTGTTTGAATATATTTTATAAAGTAATTTATTCCTGTGATCAAAGCTGAATTTTCAGCATCATTACTCCAGTCTTCAGTGTCACATGATCCTTCAGAAATCATTCTAATATGATGATCTGCTGCTCAAGAAACATTTATTGTGTACAATATTTTTTTTCAGGATTCTTTGATGAATAGAAAGTTCAAAAGAACAGCATTTATTTGAAATATAATCTTTTGTAACATTATAAATGTATTTACTGTCACTTTTGATCGATTTAATGCATCCTTGCTGAATAAAAGTATTAATTTCTTTCATTTCTTTTCAAAAAAATAAAAATAAAAATTCTTACTGACCCCAAACTTTTGAACGGTAGTGTATAATGTTACAGAAGCTTTGTATTTCAGATAAATGCTGTTCTTTTGAACTTTCTATTCATCAAGGAATCCTGAAAAAAAAAGTACACAACTGTTTTCAACATTGATAATAATCATAAATGTTTCTTGAGCAGCAGATCATCATATTAGAATGATTTCTGAAGGATCATGTGACACTGAAGACTGGAGTAATTTATACTTTATAAAATATATTCAAACAGAAAACAGTTATTTTAAATTGTAATAATATTTCACAATATTACTGTTTTTACTGTATTTTTAATTAAATAAATGCAGCCTTGGTGAGCAGATGAAACTTCTTTTAAAAACATTAAAAATATTACCGTGTCCAAACTTTTGACTGGTAGTGTAAGTCCACATCAACTGGAGCTCAATATGTTTATTTTATTTTATTATTTTTTTTATTCTATTTTATTTTTTTTATTTTTTATTTTTTAACATTCAAGTAAACAGCTTAACAAAGGTGTATAGAAATAATTAATTTTTTTTATTATACATTATTATTTTTTTATTTTGTATGTTTTATTTTATTTTATTATTTTTTTATGTATTGTGTATTTTTTTGTATAATTTTCATATTAATATTCTTTTATTTTTTATTTTCTTTAATTTTAACGTTTTAACAGCAGAACTCTGTACAAAAGTATTTAGAAATGGTTTTATTTTATTATTTTATTTTATTTTAAATAAAATGCAAATAAAATAAGAACCAATTAATGATTTTTAACAAAAATACATAAATTATTAATTATGAATAATTATTTTATTTTATTTTATATTTTATTTTTGTATATTTTTCATATATTAGTATTTTTTATTTTATTTTTATGTTTTGTTTTATTTGAACATTTTAACAGCTTAACTCTGTACAAAAGCATATAGAAATGGTTTTATTTTATTTTATTTTAACATGCAAGTAAAATAAGAAATAAATGATTTTAACAAAAAGACAAATTATGAATTTATTTTTATTGTATTTTATTTATGCAAGTAAGCAAATTATGAATAGTTTTAACAAAAAGGCATAAATTAAAAAAGTGTACAGATATCAAGATCAAGCACTACACAAACACACGACACGAGCCCACAGTCTGTGTGATTGGGATCTAAATCGTTTGTTTGTTTCGTCTCTTTCTTCAGGTAAAAACCCAGAGGATGTGGTTCGACGGTACACAGAGAAAGTCAGAACGGCCCCAGATGAGGTGATTCCTGCACACATGTGATTTATGAGCCTCATGTGACCAGCAGAGCGTTGTCTTGTTTACTAGCAGAGCTAATGACTGAGGCAGCAGATGTCTGTCGGTGTTACTCATTGTTGATATCCGTCAGGACTGCACCATCTGCATGGAGAGACTGGCCACGGCGTCCGGATACGAGGGAGTGCTGAACTACAAGGGCATCAAACCTGAGCTGGTCGGCAAACTGGGAAAGTGTGGTCACATGTACCATCTCCTGTGTCTGGTGGCCATGTACAACAACGGCAATAAGGTCAGAACGTGAGAAGACTCTGATCATTATCACTCTGTATTTTCTTCAGTAACAAGTTCTTAGTCTTTAACCAAACCAGTTCCAAGATCAGTCACAATATTATGACAGTTTATTTGCAGAAATATTGGTGTGATAGTACTGCAGTCTCTGGAGTCTTCTTCATGTGTTGTTGTGGTTGATAATGTTGCTCATGTGTGTTTCAGGACGGCAGTCTGCAGTGTCCCACCTGTAAGGCCATCTACGGGGAGAAAACCGGCACACAGCCCCCTGGGAAGATGGAGTACCACGTCATTCCTCATTCTCTGCCTGGACACTCCGACACCAAGACTATCCGTATCGTCTATGACATTCCCGCTGGAATACAGGTATATTCAGTGAAATCCATGTCTTTTCCTTATCAACACTGCGAAAAATGTGTTTTCCTTTGTCTTGTTTTCCAGCACAAATATCTAAACATTCTTAAATGAGATACATTTACTGGAGAAACAAAATGGCTGAAGATATTAAGTGTTGTTTACTGAAAAAAAGTGAGTTGTGCTTAAAACAAGAACAAATATCTGTCAATGGAGTCAGAAAAATAATCACTTTGAATTAAGTTAATTTTTCTGACCCCATTAGTGGATATTTGTTCTTGTTTTACGGATATTTTTTGATTATTTTTTTCATTAAACAAGTCTTAATATCTTCAGTCATTTTGCTTCTCCAGTAAATGTATCTTGATTTAAAGGGATCATGAACTGTGTTGTTTTATTGTTTTATAATGTTTCCTGGGGTGCACTTATAATGTTAGTATGATTTTTACATCAAAAATTGATATAATTTAGAAATAAAAGGCATTTTTCCTACCCTGATTTTAGCCGTTTTAAGGGGCGTGTCTCTGTGAGACTTCAGTGTAAACGCCCACTGCTGTGATTGGCTGACATCTTTGCATATGAAATAGCTCAGTATTACTCTTTTGAAAACTTTAGCATGTTTTTACTATTACAGCTCTCAAGGTTAACTAATCGTAAAAAGCATTATATTTAGATCTATGGCATTATATTTAGAAAGGTTGCAGTGATGAACATGTAGTCGATCACAGACATGTTGTTGAGCTTATGAAAAGTGATCTCGTCATTGAAACTCAATTTCAGCACACTAACGGATGCTTTCATCATAACTAACAGTGCAAACTCGATGTAACTAAGAGATTTGTTGAATAAAACGGGAGTTTTGGCGCGAGTCCAGAACTCAGTCACTGATAAACTCGCTCTGTTTGATTGACAGCTCCAGCGATGGTAAAGGGAGCGTTCTTTGATCACATAGAAAGTGTTTAGTCACTGATTTGAATTACTGACACACAGACAAAGAACATCTGACTGTACATGAATCATTAATATCAGATCAGGCATTAGAATTAACACAGTTACTCACATGTTGTTGCATTACTGTCGAGTCCACATTGTAAAAGTCTGATAATGCCGGAAGGCGATTGATTTACCAAAGAATCCACAGTGAAATGAACCGAATACAAATAAATAAAGCTCAACTGAGACATTCACATTGTTGAATATAAATATTCCTAGCATTAGGATCCTTTGAAAGGTAATGTTATTTTAGTCCTGTATCGCTCTTCTCTCCTCCTCATCTCACTAACACACCAGTGGGCGGGGCTAATGTTGTAATGATGAAGTAGGAGGAGGCGGAGTTTCACCTATCTATAGGCACATTTGGGGACGAGTCGTTCTCTGGGTCTGGTGTCAATAAAAGCTTTCATTGGACTAACAAGGAAGTTTTCAGTTCTGAAACTTACAGGATATTCTTATAGTACGATCAACTCTTATATATTAAAAGCTCAAGGAAAAGCTGATTTCTTGATTCATGACCCCTTTAAGAATGTTTCGATATTTGTGCTGGAAAACAAGACAGAAATACTGAGGAAGAACATCATTTCTTGCAGTGATTCTAAAAAAAGTGATTTCTAAGATTTAAGAATAAGATTCTTATTTAAAAGATCATTTTTAATGCTGATATTTATGTAGTAGCCTGCGTTATTTTAACAAGAGATTTTATTTTATTTTAACATTCAAGTAAACAGCTTAACTCTGTACAAGATGTGGTTTTATTTCATGTTTATTTTATTTAATTTTATTTTATTTTAGTATGATGGTAACAGGGTTGAAGCGTCTTTTTAATAATACAATATGTCAACTAAAATGTAAAAAGATATATAGAGAGAATAAAAAACTTTTTATATTTTTTGTTTTTATCAAATTGTGCTTGTTTGCTAATACAGCGAGGAGACGAAGAGTAGGAACAGGACAAACAAGACACTGTCATAAACAAATAACAAAACAACAAAAATCCAGTAACTTTACTGTATTCTGTACGATTCAAAACATACTTACTAAAAGTTGGTGTCGGATATAATTATTGACTCAAATGTTAATGAGGGACACATTTGTAGAAACTGGAGCATTTGTTCTTTGGCCCAGTTTTTGTAGAGAAATGCTTTGCACCAATATTTAATATGTCAAGCTGTTTCTGCAGAATGACCTGTGGGCTTGTGGCTTATGGTCACTGTGTTTTCACTGTGTTTTGCCATATGTGAGACAGGAAGTGGCTGAGCGGGGATTTTCTGCTCAATGGGGACAGTAGCGGAGCTCATGATCGGCCTCCCACTCGCTTTCTGGGCTCCCACGTCACCAGATTAACTTGATAAAAAATCTTCCATCCATAATATTATCATCAACATCATGGCACGAAATGTATTTTTATTTTAGTATCATTGAGACTACTGTTGAGAAGTTTGGAGTTGGTAAAGTTGTTTAATGTTTTGAAAGTCTCTTGTGCTCTTCAAGGCTGATCAAAAATACAGTAAAAATAGTGAAATATTTTTACAGTGTAAAATAACTGTTTTCTATGTGAATATACAGTAAACTGTAATTTATATCTAGTGCTCAAAGCTGAATTTTCAGCATCATTACTCCAGTCTTCAGTGTCACATGATCCTTCAGAAATCATTCTAATATGATGATCTGCTGCTCAAGAAACATTTATGATTATTATCAGTGTTGAAAACAGTTCATATTTTTGTGGAAACTTTTTTTTTCAGGATTCTTTGATGAATAGAAAGTTCTAAAGAACAGCATTTATTTGAAATAGAATCTTTTGTAACATTATAAATGTCTTTACTGTTTTACTATAGTTATAGTAAATTAATTAAAATAATGTAAAAAAAAAATGTAACTTATTTTATTTCAGCTATTTGCCAAAATGTTTATTATCATTTAGTTTAATTTGATGTACTAAAATAACTAAAACTAAAAACTGAAATAAAAATAAATAAAAAAATATATAAACATAAAGGACTTTAGTATATATATTTTTACATTGTCATTGTAATTGTTTTTCTTAGTAATTTTTGTTGTGTGAGTTTGTTTCTACTAGTTTTTTTTTAAAAATATGTCTAATATTTATTTAAGTTTTAGTTATTTTACAACGTCAAGTTAAACTAAATGTTTTTATTGTTAATTTGATCAATTTAATGCATCCTTGCTGAATATAGTATTAATTTCTTTTTTTAAAAAAACTTTTAAACAGTAGTGTGTATATATGTGTATATATACTAAAATTGTGTGTATACATATATTTTTTTAATTATTATTTTTTTCATTGTTAATTTTTAGTAACTTTGTTGTGTTTCTTTTTACTAGTTGTTTTTTTTTTTTTTTAATATGTCTACTGTAGTTTTTAATAATTTTTATTTAACTTTTAGTTATTTTAGAACAAGTTAAACTAAATTAAAATGAGAGATGTTGCTTTGGCAACTAGCTGAAATAAAATAAGTTTAGGTTTTGTTTATTATTTAATTGTTTCAGTTAATTTTTATTTTATCTCAAGTAACAAAAATGTCTTTTTTATGGATTAAGTTGTAGTTTTATTTAACTAACCCTGTTCCCCTACAGTATTATTAAAGAATTCTTGCACCAAAACAGTTATAATTTAGCTTTACATGAATTTTCCACCGTCTCTCTGACACTGACAAGTACTTGTGTTACTGCACCTTTACTATACCTTCTGTATGTGAATGACCTTCTGGTAGCAATAATTATATAATAAACACCATTAATAAACAATTTGAGGTTGTGACAGTTCAAGCACGTCACATCAAACTATTTCAAAAGAGCAAGAAAATCCTTTTTCCGTGATATATCCTCATTAATATTCACGCCACAGGCTGTATTCCTGTGAAGGCATGCGCTGGTGTTGTATGAGATGAGAGGGATGGAGTATAATGCTTCATTCACTGCAGTAATGGATTTCTGCTGCGTATGCCTTTGATCTGCACATGTGAAGCTGTGATGTGATCAGAGAGATCTTCTGTTCTCTGAAGAACAGCACACGCGCTGACGAGTCCTCAGGGCATCGTTAGCCTCTTCCTCTCTGCTGCGCGCTAATTGAGCGAGTGGCGTGTGAAGTGTGACCGGCTGTGTTTTCTGTGTGTTTCATTCAGACCACGGAGCATCCCAACCCTGGGAAAAAGTACAGCGCGCGGGGATTTCCTCGACACTGCTACTTACCGGACAGCGAGAAAGGCCGGAAGGTGAGATTCAAGATCTGATGTGAATCATATCACTGTGGTTAAAACTTTAGGAGATTATTTTTACTGTTGTTTTTCAAGACTATATGAAAATATAAAATGGAATTAATGCATTTTATTTATTTTTTAATAAGTAGTTCTGTTGCAACACCATAGTGAGCTGCCAACCATCAAGTACTGTTATTCAAAAATTGGGAATCATTAAGATGTTTTGCAAGGATTTTATTAGCTCAAAAATTGTGAAATATTATTACAATTTATAATAGCTATAATAGCTGTGATTATATTGTAAAATGTAATTTATATCCAGCGATCAAACCTGAATTTTCAGCATCATTACTCCAGTCTTCAGTGTCACATGATCCTTCAGAAATCATTCTAATATGCTGATCTGCTGCTCAAGAAACATTTATGATTATTATCAATGTTGAAAACAGTTCATATTTTTGTGGAAACTGATACATTTTATTTTTCACGATTCTTTGATCGTTCAAAAGAACAGCGTTTATTAAAAAGAGTCTTTTGTAACATTATAAATGTTGTTAGTGTCACTTTTGAGCAATTTAATGTGTCCTTGATGAATAAAAGTATTAATTTCTTTCAAAAACACCAAAAATTGTGAATGTAGACTATTTTACTCAATATTTCTGTATGTGGGTCATTGACAAATAAAGTTTTTAAAAATGTAAAAAAAAAAACATTATGGAGATATAATTAATTTTGCAGTTTTATTAAGTGTTAACAATGAGATTATGTGTTTTTTATAATCAATTAACACTGCTTTTGTCATTTTTTTTACAAGATGGACAAAATTTGTCACCAAAAAGTCATTCGGTTTAACAAAAATCTTGGTTTTACTGAATGACGCTTTTGGTTATACCGAATGACGATATTTTCAAACAATGCTAACAGGCTGATATCTAGCTAGCAAAAGTACAATGAAACATTTTATATTTAGTACAAGTTTTTAAAATATTACAACATTTTCCATGTTTTATAATGGTTGTACCGAATGACCTGATGTTTTGGGACATGCGTATGAACAAGTAAAAACATGAATTTTTCATATAGTTAAAAGAGAGTTAGTTACTTTGCTTCACGACCATGTGGTCCTTTGCAGGTGTCTGAATGATGTCACATCCTGTCACATGATATTGACCGCATGACTTGATCCAAAATGGTCCCTTTATATTGGTTACTCCAAATGACATCAATGAAATTCATTTTTCCGGACATTCTTTCTTATAACAAAGCAATGACTTCTACACATAATTTTAATACAATTTTGCACTATGTTGATATATGATGTTATAAAATAAAAAATATATACATTTATTACATTTTAAGATATTTTAATCACAAATGAAATGGCTGTATTGGAGTCCAGTTAAACCGAATGACCTTCTGACACTTCAAAATCTTTAAAATCCCTTCATATGTAGCAAAATATAATTAAAACCTTTTGGATTCAATAAAAGAGATCTAGTTGTACTACCTTACATACTTTTGATGTCATATCTTTGTTTTTTATTATTATTAAGACCTTTGAACAAAAAAAATGACCCGTCATGTCATTGACCCATGTATTCTCAATTCAGTTCTGTGTTGATTTAATTCACTGTCGATGTTCAAATGTTGTTCTCATGAAGCTGAATTGACTTAATATTGTCTTTCTTGAAGGTGTTGAAGTTGCTAATCATGGCGTGGGACCGTCGTCTGATCTTCACCATCGGGACGTCCAGCACCACGGGAGAGTCGGACACGGTCGTGTGGAACGAGATCCACCACAAGACTGAGTTCGGCTCCAACCTGACCGGCCACGGCTACCCCGACCCCAACTACCTGGACAACGTGATGAGAGAACTGTCCGCTCAGGGCGTCGGCGAGGACAACCTGAAGGACTGAGGCGGTGCGGGTCGGTCCGCTGCGGGGCACACACTGCACACACACCTCATTCTGAGGCGTTTCTGACCGCTGGAGAGACCTTTGACCTCTCAGCGGCGGCTTGAACAGAGAGCGACGGTCCTCGCTGACCCCGAGTCAGTCCGAGTGGATGATGGAGCGAAGAAAACAACAGTCACAGCTTTCTCTATCTCTCTCTATCTTGTTCTTTTTTGAGGCTACCCATAATGCAGCTGGGCTCAGACCCAAGTGCATGTGGTGGTTGTATATACACACATTTGTGGTTGACCGATATTGGCCGATGCCTCTACAGATGGCACATGACGATTTAACGCTTTTTAAAATGACACAAATGCTTATTTTATGCTAAGTTAACACCTCTGATGCTGATAATCACAAAATCACCAGATATCAGATGAATAATAATCGGGTTTCCCGATATATCGGTCAACCGTTGCACCCAATATCTGTTATTTCCATTGGTCAACATGGAGAATTTGTGTTTCCATGTTGTTGTTTTTGCATCACTTTCAGACACGGATGGTTTTCCTGGTGTTTTCTGCCTGGATTCTTTGAAACATTATCGGTTTGGCCTCCGTATATATAATTAAAGGAGGCCTGTAGTTGTTGGCGTTTGTAGGGATATTTGTGTAGATGGATCCGCGAGGCTGTTTCTGATGTTTGTGCAACCGCTGCATAAAATATGTGCACTTCAAAACATTCAGCTCTTCGGCTCGTGTGCTACTTTTGAACTTCAGAGCAACTAGCGGAGCGAACTGAGATTTGAGGATCCTTCTGTGTGCAGTTTAATATTTAGAGTGAATAAGATGAATAGGATGTTTTCTTGAAATATGCAATGATTCATATTCTATCTTGCTTTGTTTCTCTTTTATGTCATAAATCTGAGAGTGCTTGCAGACGGGTTTGTTTGTGGTCCTTTGCTGTGTTTGGGATGGCATACTAGCATACTACTTTACTAGAGTACTGCACACTGGTTATGTTGTATTCAGAAGTTTTAAAAATAAATGTAGGCGTTATTCCAGGATAAATGTTTTAAAACCACATATTGTCAAAATAATCCAAATTGTGGCTGGCATTTCTAGTTCATTTGTCACTAGAAATCAAGTTGAGCATACTGCAGTGGTTCTCAACCACTAGGGGGCCGTGAGATGACTTAAATTATTTAGTATATGACAAAACTAAGCTAAAACAAGCATTAAAATGAGTTTTCTCATTTTAAGTCAACAACTGTTTTATATATACACACATATTAAAAAAACTTTAGTACTTTTTTAAAAAATCGCAATGATACTAAAATAACACTGAACCTGGGAAAAATATGAGGAAGCCTCATTTATGATTTCTGTTCCTTAAAAAGAATATGTAAATTAATAAAATCTTAAAGCTCCTTGGGCATTTTTACAATAAATATACATTTTACTAGCTATGCCAAGCTCTAAAATATTTTAAAAATTGTAGGTAAAATTAATAATAATAATCAGTGCTGGGTAGATTACTTACAAATTGTAGTCAGTTACTGATTACAAATCACATGACAAAAATTGTAGCTCGTAACGTAATCCATTACATTACACATTTAAGGTAATGTAATCTGATTACTTTTAGATTACTTTTACCTAACTCATTTATCACCATGAATTGAACAGGATAATCTTGTACCATATTGATATAAAAATACAAAGAGAAAGAAAATAAATTCCATTGTTTGTTATTAACAACATGAAGTGCATTAAATAGTACATTACATCAGGGTTTCCCAGACTGGGGTTCCTGAGTTTAATAAAACGTAGAGATGCATCGATACTAAATTTCTCTACCAATAGCCGATTATTCAGAGTAATATTTGCCGATAATGATGCTGATAGTTTGGGGGTTCTGACTTTTATACCTTCTTTTAAATTAATAATAATTTCATTATAATTAATAATTAATCATTATATTTTGAATTATTAAATTCTGAAAGAAAACTTTATTTTCTCCATTTCATCAACTTGTTTCAGAATAACTGGTATCTCAAATTAATATACCAAATTCTGAAGATTAAATTAATATTTCTTAACTTTCTGAATGTTATTAATTCATATAATTACTATTAATATTGAACATCAAACTGTTTTTTTAGCATTTGTACACAAAGCACAAATTCAGTGCATTTTCCCGCCCTCTTTTGATTGACAGGATATATCGGCCCTGTTTTTGAACTATTAACTGATCGTGAAAATTTGCTTTTTTCGGCTGATATATCGGTGCATCTCTAATAAAAAGCATAAAAATTTAAAATTAAAATAAATAATTTTAAAATAAAAACAATCACAATAAAACACTTACTAAAAAGATATGTTTTGTTTACCTGCATGCCATGTGACCATTAACCAATATTAGAGAACCATTTTATTTATTATTATTTTTATTGGCTTAATTTTATTAACTTGTTAAGGTAAAATCTCAGGGGTTACTTCAAGTAAATATATTAGGTCAAAGAGGTTCAGCTGACAAAAAAGTTGCATTGCATGTAAATATGAAATGATGTGAATTTGTACATTTTTAATGTGTTTGAAAGACAAAAGCCTTCCAGAGAATTAAATAATTTTAAGAAGTGAGATGATTTCTGTAAATCCAGTGATCAAATGTGTGGGTTTTCAGTGATAGTCACATGACCAGTGATCTGTGTGTGAAATTCCACAAACCATGTAATCAGTTACTACCCAGCACTGATAATAATAATAATAAAACAAATCTTATCCTTAAATCAGGAATTCAAGAGCAGGAACCCTGAAGAACATTCGGCTCCTAAAACTTCTGGAATCCTGAAATTTAGATGCTTTTTTACAATTTACAGAAACTATAGGAGTTCCCATAGATTAAAATAAGGAGTGTGGGACCTTTCAGTCAAAAAGGTTGAGAAACACTGCATTGTGGGATACTGTATTCCATACATCATTCAGCGCACACAGAACATTCACATATACATACAACACTGTAGAAAAAGTAGTATGTTAACATTGTATTCTGAACACAGGCCTGGTGTTTGGTAAAGCCGGAGCTGATAAATCACAACTCAAACTCGTCTCAAGGTTAAAGTCGATCCCAGAGACGTGTGTGTGAAACACACAGTCATTATGCCGCCCGTGGAGACGCGAGCGCAGCCAGTGTTATCCATCACGGCCTGGGCGGTGTGTCTTACTGCTGATCTCGTGCGGGTTTGTGACGTTCAGAGTCAGAGATGTTTCCCAGCGGCGAGCGATTCCTCTCGTCCCTCTGGGTCTGTGAACTGTCGTTTATTTCTGCTGTGAGTTACAGTCATCTTACAGTCACCGTTCACACTGACAAGCTTTAGTTTTTCAGAAGTATCTGTGCATTTGTTTGCAAGTACCATTTAAATTGCACCATAGCCTATTATTTCTCTTCGAGCCTGCATTTATTTGATCACAAATACAGTAAAAACAGTGAAATATTATTACAATGTAAACTAGCTGTTTTCTATGTCAATATATTGTAAAATCAAATTTATTCCTGTGATTCAAAGCTGAATTTTCAGCATCATTACTCCAGTCTTCAGTGTCACAGATCCATTCAGCTGATCTGCTGCTCAAGAAACATTTATGATTATTATCAATGTTGAAAACAGTGCATATGTTTGTGGAAACCGTCATACGTTTGATTTTTCAGGATTGTTTGATGAATAAAAAATAGAATCTTTTGTAACATTATAAATGTCTTTATTTTCATGATCATGAAAATTTTTTCTTTTGTCAAATCAGCTTCAGTAATTAATGTGGTTGCGATAACATATTTTGAGTTTATGTTGAGTAAACCAATCGCTTTCATTGTACTAACTCAAATTTTTAATTTAAATGAACTCAAATTTAAGTTAAACCAACAATTCTTTTTTACAGTGTCAGTTTTAATCAATTTAATGCACCTTTTACTGAATAAAAGCATAAAAACATTGCGTTTCATAATATTGTAGCGGTGTCAGTGTGAACGGCCCACAGATCTGCAGTCTTCCTTGAAACGCAGCAACTCTCTGATTGTGTCTGTTCGCATCTTTAGTTATCCTCGTGTCTTGTAATGCTTTAAAGAACTGTATAGAGTACAATATATAGAAGTCAACATATATACACACATACATGTAAGAGTGTGATTATATCTTTGCAGTGTTTAAATTATTTTTATACTTACACACGATGTACGTGTACATCTACATGTATCTACACACACATACACACACAGACGTGTACATATTTGATACATGCTTTTTTTGTCAAATCTGACAGTTTGTCAGTAACGTCAGGGACTGTTAACGTGTTCTGAGCGTCTTATATTAGTCGTGCCGTTCAAGCAATGATCGCCGTTGCTATCGATGATGTCGGTGGGAAGGGTTTGTTTGTGTGACTTTAACTTGCCCACCCAAATGGGTCGTGTACCTTTATATATCTGCAGGGAATATTAAACATTGTCATTAATACAAGCACTGCTCATATGTGTCTGACATCACTGGAGAGCTCCTTACAAATATAAATGAGCCTGTACAAACCTACATTTTGTGTTGAATCTGACTTTGAGTCGGAGAAGGAAACGTCCCTTTAAGAGCTGACAGTTATTAATGTACTGTTATAGATTTTATTAATATTTTTATTTTATATTTTCCCTTTTTATTTTAGTCAAACCTTTTTTGCCATTTTTATTCATTTTATTTAAATATGCCTATATAGTTTTATTAACTTTTATTTCAGTTTTATTAATTTTAGTACTCTTAAACTAAACAAAAATGAGAAATGTTGCCTTGCAAACAAAGATCTGAATGAACTCAAACTGAAAGTTTTTTAATGTTTTATTTTATTTCAGTTAACTCTTATTTTATTTAAATTAACAAAAATGTTTTTATTTTAGTTTTAGTTGATGATAATCCTCAAAAATGTGTTCAGTTACTAATAAAACAAGCATCAAAAAGAAATCTTGATTATAATAAATGGGTTGTTGACCGATAAACATGGACATAAACCTTTTGATATTTTTTTAACAATTTGAAGTCTAACTAGTGCTGTCAAATCGATTAATCGCTGTTAAAGTGGTGTTGAATTGATTAATCGTGATTAAAGTGGTGTCAAAATTGATTAATCACAATTAAAAAATGCTGCCAAATCGATTAATCACGATTACAGTGCTGTCAAATCGATTAATCACTGTTAAAGTGGTGTTGAATTGATTTATCGTGATTAAAGTGGTGTCAAGTCGCTTAATCACGATAAAAGTGGTGTCAAAATCGATTAATCACGATTAGAATGCTGTCAAACCGATTAATCACGATTACAGTGGTGTCAAATCGATTAATCACTGTTAAGGTAGTGTGTCAAATCGATTGATCACGATTAAAGTGGTGTCAAGTCGCTTTATCACGATTAAAATGGTTTCCAAATCAATTAATCGCAATAAAGTAGTGTCAAATAGCTTAATCACAATTAAAGTGGTGTCAAAAATGATTAATCACGATAAAGTAGTGTCAAATCGATTAATCGTGATTAAAGTGGTGTCAAGTCGCTTAATCATGATTAAAGTGCTGCCGAATTAAATAATTATGATTACAGTGGTGTCAAATCAATTAATCACGTTTAATGGTGTCAAATCGATTGATCACGATTAAAGTGGTGTCAAAATCGATTAATCACGATTAAAGTGGTGCCAAACTGATTAATCATGATTAAAGTGCTGCCTAATCGATTAATCACGATTACAGTGGTGTCAGATCGATTAATCACTGTTAAAGTGGTGTCAAGTTGCTTTATCACGATTAAAGTGGTTTCCAAATCAATTAATCGCAATAAAGTGGTGTCAAATCGATTAATCGTGTTTAGTGGTGTCAAACTGCTTAATCATGATAAAGTGGTGTCAAAAATGATTAATCACGATAAAGTAGCGTCAAATCGATTAATCGTGATTAAAGTGGTGTCAAAATCAATTAATTGCGATCACAGTGATATCAAATCAATTAATCACGATTAACCACATCTAAGGTAAAAGTCTGTACACACACACACACACACACACTCTTACAAACTTTTATGTCAGATGCGATTAATCGATTTATCGCATCCAACATAAAAGTTTGTAAATGTAAACTTTTATGTTTGATACGATTAATCACGATTAATCGAGTTGATAGCACTAAATTGAATCACATTTGAAGCTCAAATAATTATACATAACAAACATATGCCTAATAATTACACACAAATTAGTGTTAAAATGAGTTTTGGATGAAGTGTTTTAAGCTGTAGGACGCTGCTGTCACTGTTTGATGCGTCAGCAACCCAAATACTACTGACTAAAGAAACTTTTGTCAAGATAAATTGAATGTCATGTTTCAGATCTTGTAACTGGATGGTTTGTACAGGTACTGTAGCTTTAATTTGTTGTTGTTCGTCATTCTCATAGTCTGCGTGTCGTTTCTTCTAGAGATGTTACAAAGAAAAAGGATAAAAAAAAAAAGGGAGTTTTACGAGAGACTTTGGCGCATTATGCAATTCTGTAAGCGGCGTGTGTTGTGGATGTTTTGTTTTTACCCAGCATGCCGCTCTTTTCAAAGGTGACTAATTAATTAGACCCCCCTCATTAGGCCTGATTAGATCATTTATCACCTGTCCATATGGCTCATCCCAAAATAACTTGACTATATGCACAATATTTCCGCCGATGGGTCGTTTTGAGTCGTCCTCTCAGCTGCATGATGGTCATGAGATGTTTTCAGGTGAAAGACTCGTTTGGAATAGATGTGTTTTTGGTGTGCGTGTTTATTGTGGTGGAAGGTGATTAGTCAGGTGATTTCGGACCATATGGCGCCTAAAAAGACCTGCTGATTCGAGCCAAATCTGTCATCATCCCAGATTCATTAGCGTTTTATAATGAAAAGCATTTGTGACGGAACCGAAATAGCGTCGTAGGACAGTTTCCCAGAAGGAAATAAGCTTTCTGATGAGAATACGGCTGAATAATTTTGTAGCTGGCACACATTTAAGTGTGTCACAACCTCAAACCTGCTCTTCTCAGAGATCTTTCTGAATTTATTTAAAGGGTATTGGTAAATGGTAAAGTGGTTGATGATATTGTGTGTTTTGGGGGAAGTTCTTTCTTTCATTTGGCCTCTCACATGATGGATTCAAAAATTGATGTCAAACAAAAAGTGCATGGATTTGTTCTTCATGTCATAGACTCTTACAGGCAATAGAATTAACATGTACATCGAGATAATCTATTTCAAATATCAGACAAATTGTTGTTTGATGAAACAATACAAAGGGCTTTTATGATACGTGTCTTAATGAATCTGTTATGATCTTGTTGCATGTCTGTGTTTCCTGTGAAATAAACCCTCTCCTTGAGCAAAGGGAGATTGATTTGACTTGTTCCTTTCTTTCTTTTCTTCTTCCTTCTCTTCTCTTTTGTTTCAGATGTATTGTTATTGGCAGCGTTATTAATGTCCAGTGATGGTGAGAAGCTCCGAGCGGCTGATGCATTGGACTTTTACTTTAAGTGCCTCTTTATTTCTCCTGTTTTGTCAGCTGTTATTTGCTCCGAAGCTGAAAATAAAGCCGAGGCGATGAGTGAATATTGACCTGAAGTGATGGTAATGTACAGACATTATCATTATGAAGAGAACTAATAATTTGTGTTTGATGTGTTTAGGGTTTTCTCAAAAACCACCTCAAACTAGGATCTGTAAGATTAAATTTGTCAAAAGTGACAGTAAAGACATTTATAATGTTACAAAAGATTCTATTTCAAATAAATGTTGTTCTTTTGAACTTTCTATTCATCAAAGAATCCTGAAAATTAAATATATCACCGTTTCCACAAAAATATGAACTGTTTTCAACATTGATAATAATCATAAATGTTTCTTGAGCAGCAGATCATCATATTAGAATGATTTCTGAAGGATCATGTGACACTGAAGACTGGAGTAATGATGCTGAAAAGTCAGCTTTGATCACTGGATATAAATTACATTTTAACAGATATTCACATAGAAAACAGCTGTTTTAAATTGTAATAATATTTCACAATTTTTACTGTATTTTTGATCAAATAAATGCGGCCTTGGTGAGCAGACTACCTTTTTCAAAAAAAAAAAAAAAAGACCCCAAACTTTTGAATAGTAGTGTATATAAAAATAATAATATTAATAATGTGTATATATATATATATATATATATATATATATATGTGTGTGAGAGAAACAGTGTTTTTTTTTTTTGCATCTTGAAATTCACAGCTGATTTTTGCCTTAACTTTAATTTTTCATTCTCAGCAAAATATTAGCATGTAATAATATTTCCTGTCAAATCAAAATTGATTTTGTCAAATTTCATTTCATTAAATTTCAAGGCATTTCATTTCATTTCATTTCATTTCATTAAATGTCAGCTTTATGCAATCATAAATGTAACGCTGTATAAATTATTTGAGGTCAGACTGGATTGTGTGTTTGAGAGAAAGAAACACCAAGAGTTTCACACAGTTTTGTGTAAATGGGTTTTATAGTCAACAGCAAATGCTCTCCGTCCAAAATAAACCAACAAAAGCAAATTACTGCACAAGAAAACAAATGTTTTAAATATATATTTGGCCAAAAAACAAAACAAATCAACTATTTTCAGCTGTTTTCCTGCACACACATGCTCACACAACCCAAAAACACTGTTTGGCACAATGAAAAGCCTCTTTAAAAAGCCAAGATTATTCGGAAAACCAGGTCATATTTTTTTTGACAAATAAATAAAGCCACCAGAATTGGCCTAAATGAACCAACTACCACCCGGAGAACTGATCAAGAAACATCTAAACCAAAAACAAACACTCCACACTGCAAAAAATGAGGTTTTTCCTCAGTATTTTTGTCGTTTTCCAGCACAAATATCATTCTTAAATCAAGATGACTCAAAATGACTGAAGATATTGAGACTTGTTTACTGAAAAATGTATCAAATATATGCTTAAAATAAGAAAAAATATCTTTCGATGGGGTCAGAAAAATAATCTTGTTTTCCCTTTGAATTAAATTTATTTTTTTCTTGTTTTAAGCACAAACACACTTAATTTTTGATACATTTTTCATTAAACAAGACTTAATATCTTCAGTCATTTTTCTTCTCCATTAAATGTATCTTGATTTAAGAATGTTTAGATGTTTGTGCTGGAAAACAAGACAGAAACACTGAGGAAGAAAGTGATTTTTTGCAGTGGATGACAGAGAGCACAACTGGATGTCAAGCGTCTGATTGGCTGCCCCCGTTTCAGTTTTACACCTAACCTGGATTCAGTGTAACCTGGTTGTGTCCACAGCAATGGCAAATCTAGAACATGGCTGGATGTTTAAATTCACTTTAAACATAAAACAATAAATGTTCATTACAAGATATATGGATCCTTTGTGTGCAAATATAAAAATATTACAATTACAATATTAATCAAGTTCATTTGGTCGAGAACTAGTTCACCTGCATGGAAGAAAAGCCAGAAACCAAATTGCACAAAATAGATTCTAGTGTCCAGTGTGTGTGCGTGTGTGCGAGTGTGTGTGTGTTGTGTGTGAGTGCGTGTCTGTGTGAGTGTGTGTGCATCAGTGTGTGTTTGTGAATTAATGTGTGTGTTTGTGAGTGTGTGTATCTATGTGAGAGTTTATGTGTTTGTGAGAGAGTGTTATGTGTGTTTGTGTGTCTGAATGTTTGTGTGAGAGTGTGTTTGTGTTGTGTGTGAGTGAGTGCGTGTGTGTGCGAGTGTCTGTGTGAGTGTGTGCGTGAGTGTGTGAATTAGTGTCTGTGTGAATTAGTGTCTGTGTGTTTGTGAGTGTATCTATGTGAGAGTGTATGTGTGTTTGTGAGAGTGTGTGTTATGTATGTTTGTGTCTGTGAATGTGAGAGTGTGTTTGTGTCGTGTGTGAGTGCGTGTGTGTGCGAGTGTCTGTGTGAGTGTGTGCGTGAGTGTGTTTGTGAATTAGTGTGTGTGTTTGTGAGTGAGTGTATCTGTGAGAGTGTATGTGTGTTTGTGAGAGAGTGTTTTGTGTTTGTGTGTCTGTGAATGTTTGTGTGAGAGAGTGTGTGTTGTGTGAGTGTGTACATGAGTGTGTTTGTGAATTAGTGTGTGTTTGTGAGTGTATCTATGTGAGTGTGTAATGTGTGTTTGTGTGTCTGTGAATGTTTGTGTGAGAGAGTGTGTGTGAGAGTGTGTTTGTTGTCTGTGAGTGTGCGTGTGTTTGTGAATTTGTGTGTGTTTGTGAGTGTATCTATTTGAGAGTGTATGTGTGTTTGTGAGAGAGTGTGTTGTGTGTGTTTGTGTGTCTGTGAATGTTTGTGTGAGAAAGTGTGTGCGAGTGTCTGAATGTTTGTGAATTAGTGTGTGTGTGTTTGTGAGTGAGCGTATCTATGTGAGAGTGTATGTGTGTTTGTGAGAGAGTGTTTTGTGTGTCTGTGAATGTGAATGTGTGTGTGAGAGAGTGTTTGTGAATTAGTGTGTGTTTGTGAGTGAGTGTGTATCAATGTGATTAGTGAATTAGTGGGTGTGTTTGTTGTTTGTGTGTGAGAGTGTGTTTGTGTTGTGTGTGAGTGTGTGCAAGTGTGTGAGAGTGTTTGTTGTGTGAGTGTGTGTTTATGAGTGTCTGTGTGTGAGAGTGTGTGTGTTTGTGAATTAGTGTGTGTGTGTTTGTTGTTTGTGCGTGCGTTGTGTTTGTGTTAATGAGTGTTTTTTTCAGTGTATCTATGTGAGTGTGTGTGAGAGTGTGTGTCAGTGTGTGTGTGTGTGTGTGTGTGAGAGTGTGTGTCAGTGTGTGTGTGTGTGTGTTAATTAGTATAATGCCATGCAGACTGATTTCAGAAGCTACAGTCGGACATCTGAGTAAAAATTCACCGAGATTAAAAACACTTGAAAGTACAAATACATAAAAATGTTTCCACAGACATTCATCAATAACTGGAGTTTGATTCAGAAACATTGCATAATTTGAAGGTACAGTTCTGTGAGTTCTTGTTGGAGCGCTGGAGCCGAAGCGTCGGGTTCAGATCCTCGTCCATCATGTTCTCTGTGAGGTCAGGATGAACGCACCGCTCTCGTCTCGCTCTCGGCTCTGGAAGGTCGAATGCGCTCGTTCTAAATCCAGAACCACGTCCAGCAGACGAGCGGCCACGGCACGAGCGCGCTCAGATCGGCCCTGCGCAGACACTGACACACACAGGAAATGATTTAACATTTACACTGGGTTTGTTTGGCCCTCAGAGCAGATCATTACAGGTGTGTGTGTGTGTGTGTGTGTGAGAGGAAGATGAGGCTAGTCTGACCTGATGAAGGCTGACTGGCTTTCAGCGGCGTCTCTTCCTGTTCAGCCGTCTCCATTTCCTGCGTCTCCAGGTACTGCTTCCTGTGTCCCGAACATCAGCAGAATCAACAGAGCACAATGAGGATTGTTGTTCTTACAGAGATTTACCATGGTAACTATACAACTATACAAGAGTTACTGCAGTTATTAATTAATATGGGATCTTTTTTGATGATTGTGATTATTAAATTCATATTAATCACTGTAGCAAACTCCAAAACATGTCAAGATCATATTTAATAAAGTATAAATAACAAAAATAAAATAAAATGATATATTGCACAGTAAAAATGAAACCTAATTTTAGACTTTTTAGTTATAGTTAACTAAAACAAAAACCATAACAAAAAATGTTAACTGATATAAAATAAATTATAAAAAAACTGATTTTGTTTCAGCTAGTTGATAAGGCAACATTACTAATTTTCATTCAGTTTAACTTGAAGTACTAAAATAACTAAAACTGAAAAAAATAATAAAAACTACAGTATATAGACATATTTAAATAGTAAATACAAATAAAAATGACAAAATTTTAACTTTAAACTTTAAATTTAAAATGATATATATATATATATATGTGTGTATAAAAACTTCCTCATTACTGTAATGTGAAATAAATATGGCAAAACATTTCGTCATGACATTCACCAAGCCAATGGATATATTTACATTTATATTTATATTATATTATATATATATATATATATATATATATATACACATATTACTACCAGTCAAAAGTTTGGAATCTGTAAGATTTTTAATGTTTTTAAAAGAAGTTTCGTCTGCTCACCAAGGCTGCATTTATTTAATTAAAAATACAGTAAAAACAGTAATATTGTGAAATATTATTACAATTTAAAATAACTGTTTTCTGTTTGAATATATTTTATAAAGTAATTTATTCCTGTGATCAAAGCTGACTTTTCAGCATCATTACTCCAGTCTTCAGTGTCACATGATCCTTCAGAAATCATTCTAATATGATGATCTGCTGCTCAAGAAACATTTATTGTGTACAATATTTTTTTTTCAGGATTCTTTGATGAATAGAAAGTTCAAAAGAACAGCATTTATTTGAAATATAATCTTTTGTAACATTATAAATGTCTTTACTGTCACTTTTGATCGATTTAATGCATCCTTGCTGAAGAAAAGTATTAATTTCTTTAATTTAATAAAATTAATTTACAAAAAAATAAAAATAAAAATTCTTACTGACCCCAAACTTTTGAACGGTAGTGTATAATGTTACAAAAGCTTTGTATTTCAGATAAATGCTGTTCTTTTGAACTTTCTATTCATCAAAGAATCCTGAAAAAACTGTTTTCAACATTGATAATAATCATAAATGTTTCTTGAGCAGCAGATCATCATATTAGAATGATTTCTGAAGGATCATGTGACACTGAAGACTGGAGTAATGATGCTGAAAAGTCAGCTTTGATCACAGGAATAAATTACTTTATAAAATATATTCAAACAGAAAACAGTTATTTTAAATTGTAATAATATTTCAAAATATTACTGTTTTTACTATATTTTTAATTAAATAAATGCAGCCTTGGTGAGCAGACGAAACTTCTTTTAAAAACATTAAAAATCTTACCATGTCCAAACTTTTGACTGGTAGTGTATATATATATATAATACATTTGCATTTATGCATTTAACAGATGCTTTTATCCAAAGTGGCTTAAATTGCATTTAATGTATATGTGCATTGAAGGTATAATAATAATAATGTTTTATTAATTATACTAGATATATTGCCGGTCCCTCTTTGATTTCTGTCATTACAGCAACGACACCTGCTGGACGTTTGCAGTATTACAGCACACACAGACCTGAGTTTGTCTCGGCCCTGCAGCAGCTCTTTATAAACCATCTGTGTTTCAGCGTCAGGATCTAACGGGTCGCTCCAGTCGCCCAGCGTCACGGCAGAATGAGTCCGACTGCAGCCCGACGCTGACACACACACACACACACAGAGGACTGTGAGATCTTCTCACATCGAACATTACTGATCTTGACATCATGACTATGTTTTGCAACAGTTGAACATGTAAAGAAGCAGAAGAGGTGCTGTTTAAGTGTAATGTGCAGGTGAATCTCACACACACACACCTGTGCGGTCGGGCTGCAGGCAGCAGGTCCATTTGTTTCCTCGATGAGCTCCTGGATGAAACGACGGCAGCATGTGTTCGTTATAAATACTCACCTTCCTGATGGCCGACAGCCACTGATTGAGTTCATTGACATTCTGAAACACACACATGTACCTTATTATTTCTGTTCTGATGCACACTAAATACTAAATATGTCATACAACACCTGCTGTAGTGTGTAGGCAGTAAGGAACGCTGTAATGTGTGTACTGTATCTGACTGTATCAGGTGATGTGACACAGTGTGTGTTTTCTGTCACCTTGCACTGCAGGTATGTGGTGTGTAGTTGTCCCTCCGTGTCCTGTGTAATGACCTGCATGACGTTCTGCAGCTGAAAGGCGTTTTCATCCACTCGCTCCACCGCACACACACGCTGGATGGGAATAAAGGAGCGAACCTGAAACACACGCAGAGCGCCAATGATGAAGATACAGCGACAGATGAAGAGTCAGAGTCAGACAGACAGGTGTGTGTGTGTGTGTGTGTGTCAGACCTGCCAGTCGGGGCTCTTGGCGTAGGACAGCGACTCTGAACTGAGCCAGAAATATCGTTTCTTAAAAGTGAAGCGTTTGAGCAGCTGAGGTCCTTCAGCTTTGTGTTTCTGCAGGAAACCTTCCTTCATGATGACCGACGGCAAAAACACGGCGCGCTGCGGAGCTTCACACACTGCAGAGACACAACCAGAAACTAGATTATTACAGCTATGCATTTAAGCAATCATTCATATCTAATATCATATTTAAGAAACTCAGTGCAGTGGTTTGTGTTTGTTGTGCAGTGCTGCATGACAGACAGCAGGTGGCGCACTATAGCCTACAGTCAGTCGGACACACAGCGACTCATCTTTCACTCCACACACGTGCAGATCACAGTGTACAGGACTATAGTAAATCTTCAGAGCCTGCATGTATTTTACTGATGTTTGCCTCTCAATTATTCAAACATGCGTTTCACTAGGAACACACACACACACACACACACACACACACACACACACACAGTGAAGTAAATGAGTTTGTGTAACAGCTGCAGGTGTAACTGTCATCAGACTCCTTGTGTAATGTATTCACACATGCATTAAATATTAAAACAGTCGTTGACAGGACGTGTCTAGCATGGTGTCAGGGTAGATATGGGTGTGTGATCTCTCAGAGAACCCACACACTGAACACACACTATATACACAACTCCCAAAGGGAAAAGATTTTTGTCTACAATTTGATATATATATATATATATATATTTTTTTTTTTTATGCATTTGGCAGATGCTTTTATCCAAAGCGATTACATTGCATTATACTATACATTTGTATCTGAGTATGTGCAATCTCTGGGATCGAACCCATGACCTTGGCATTGCTAGTGCCATGCTCTAACCAATGAGCTACAGGAAAGCTATATATATATATATATTTATTAGAATTTATTTATTTATTAATGATATATTTTATTTTTAATTGTTATATATATATATATATATATATATATATATAACAATAATAATTACAAAATATTTATTAGAATTTATTATTTATTTTTATGAATGATATATTTTATTTTTAATTGTTATATATATAATAATTAACAAAATATTTATTAGAATTTATTATTTATTTATTTATTTATTTTTTATTAATGATACATATATTTTTTATATATATATATATAATTTTATATATATTTATGTGTGTATAATTTATTAATGATATTTATTATTTTTAATTGTTTGTATAAATTAAGACGATATTTATTTCCCTTACAACCTTTTTTCTTTTTTAAGGACATAAACACAAAGCGAGTGTTAGGATTTGCTTTTTATTTTGAACCATTTACAGTGTATTTGTTGTAAAAACTTGAACCTGTACTACTAGTGAGGACTTCTCATTAATTTATATTGCCTTTAAATGACTAATTAAGCTTATTATAATAAACTCTAACCTGTACAGTCAGCTTTTGGAGTTTACATTTTAATAAAAATATTATAAGGTCATTTTAGGACATTTCCTCAAAATTAGTTTTAAGAAATTGCTAAATTACTGATAAGATACTTTTAGAAGTTTGGCCCTCACATGTACCAATTTTTAATCACTGTAATTATACATATTTCAGACAAAGTTTATTATGGAATTATGAAAAGTATTTTTAGTAAATACTCTATAAATAATTGTCTCTCTCGCTCTGTTGTTATGGCAATACTCTGTCGTCATGTTGACTCACCGTTGTCGTGATCGATGTCTACAAGCTTATCCAGAAAATCTTTGACGGACGCCACACTGCAAAGGATGATGGGATGCAGAGGGGTCATCCATTGCTCCTTCCCATGACCCAACTGCAGCCCCAGATTCCCGACGCTCTGAAGAGCCTGAGAGAGAGAGAGAGAGAGAGAGAGATCATCAGGGCTCTGCAGGTGTGAGTGAAGACGTACAGTATACAGCATGTGATTAACCCGTTTACACTGAAAATATGCCATTAATAAAACTTCTGTTATGAAGGTGCGACTGCTTCAGAGTTGATCGTGTCTAGATGGTAACTCTGATCCTGTGAGGTTCACCCAACCACCACTGTGACAGTATTCAGTCATTTTCTCTTCTGTGCATTTGAAATATTGTAATCACATGACTAAGCGAAGCCGTATTTACAATTGGGAAACTCGGAATTCTAGAAGACACCCGAGTTGTGATGTCGGAAGGGGCATGTCAATGGTGGTAAGCAAGTCTGTTGTGAATGGTAATGAATGATTTTGCTAATTTATTTTAATTTTCGTTGCTGTATTGTAATAATATTAAGGCATTATGTACGAAAGAGTTTTAGACAGGAAATGGAAAGTTAATCACTCACATTTCATGCAAATTAATTATTATGTTAGACACCATGCATAAAAACATGATTGAAATGAAAATTATGTAAAAATAAATGTAAAATAAACAATATAGTATATAATAAAAAATTATTATTTTTCCAACATGAATGCATGCATAATAAATACAATTATATAAACATAAAAGTTTATAAAATTAATATTTAATAAAATAAAATTGTGCTTTTCCCAACATAAATGCATGCATAAATGAGGTGAACATAATATAAAAATAAATGCAAAATATAAACAATATAGAAAGCCATAAAGTGATGATTTTTCCAACATCAATGCAACTTCATAAATAAGTGATTGAAATGAAAATTAAATCAAATAAATGTAAAATATAGAATATAGTAGATTTTATGATTTTTCCAACATGAATGCATGGAAAATTTAGTGACTGAAATGAAAATTATATAAAATAAATGTAAAATAAACAATATAGAATATAATAAAAAAATATGATTTTTCCAACATGAATGCATGCATTTAACTGACAAACATCTGTATCTGCCCATGAGTGGAAGATTGTTATTTAAATTTTTAAGTGCATTTAACAATTGATTAATATAAAAATGAATTTAAAATGTGAATCTATGATTGTGTGTGTTGTACCTTAGCGAGCAGCAGTAGAGTTCTGCTGGTGCGTGTGTCGGCGTGATGGTCTCTCAGCTGGAAGAGTTTGGGTGTCAGAATCGCAGGAGCGAACAGACGCAGGAAGAAAAAGCCACTGATGGCCAAATACTTCACATCCTACAAGAGAGAAACAGTGAGTACAACACCTGTCACACCATCATCATCATCACTATGATGAAGTCCTCACCTCATTCTCCGGTTCTGGAAACTGTTCCTCTACTCGTTTATGGAGCTGTTTGAACACGACCCTCATCACAGGAGGACACTGGGAAACTGAGTTCACAATGGCCTCCATGATGCTGGTCAGATACATCTGAAGCAGCCCGACGCTGCTCTCTCTGACCTCTGCTTCGGATGCTGAGCCTTTAAATGATATTCGTCTGGAAAGAGAGTGTGTTTTTAGCAATGCTGGACCATAACGAAGTACTTAAAGAGTTAGTTCACCTAAAAATGAAAATAATGTCAGTAGTAATTACTCACCCTCATGTCGTTCCACACCCGTAAGACCTTCGTTCATCTTCAGAACACAAATTAAGATATTTTTGATGAAATCCGATGGTTCAGTGAGGCCTGCATTGACAGCAAGATAATCAACACTTTCAATGCCCAGAAAGCTACTAAAGTTATTTTTAAAACAGTTCATGTGGTTCAACCTTAATGTTATGAAGTGACGAGAATACTTTTTGTGCAAAAATAAAACAAAAATAATGACTTTATTCAACAATATCTAGTGATGGACGATTTCAAAACACTGCTTCATGAAGCTTCACGAATCTTTTGTTTCGAATCAGTGGTTCAGAGCGTGTATCTAACGCCCCCCAGTGGTGAACCATTGAAATTTCGAAACACTTATGACGTAACAAAGCCTTGTTTACTGAAATCACGTGACTTTGGTGCTCTGAACCACTGATTCGAAACAAAAGATTCGTAAAGCTTCATGAAGCAGTGTTTTGAAATCGTCCATCACTAGATATTGTTGAATAAAGTCGTTATTTTGTTTGTTTTTTTTGCGCACAAAAAGTATTCTCGTCGCTTCATAACATTAAGGTTGAACCACATGAACTGTTTTAAAAATAACTTTAGTAGCTTTCTAAACATTGAAAGTGTTAATTATCTTGCTGTCAATGCAGGCCTCACTGAACCATCGGATTTCATCAAAAATATCTTAATTTGTGTTCTGAAGATGAACGAAGGTCTTACGGGTGTGGAACGACATGAGGGTGAGTAATTAATGACAGAAATTTCATTTTTGGGTGAACTAACCCTTTAAGGGTTAAATAATCAGAAATGTTTCTTGAGCAGCAACTATTAGAATGATTTCTGAAGGATCATGTGACACTGGAGTAATGATGCTGAAAATTCTGAATAAATTTCATTTTCACATTTTGAATTGTAATAATATTTCACAATATTCCTATTTTTATAGTATTTTTGATCAAATAAATGAAGCCTTGGTGAGTCTTAAAAACATTAAAAGTAAATCTTACCTTCTGAAATGGTACTATATATAATATATTTCAAATATTGCCTGAAACCTGCAGAGCTTTTGTGCTCACTGACATTTCACATGTGGTGAAATCACGCTATACATAGATTTAAAAGCCAAACGCCACCATAAGAGGCAAAGTTTGTCGAGTTCACTGCTGTTACCTGGCAACACGTCTCTCCTGCGGTGATTTCCCCCGATCATGGCTGTTTCAAATAATGATATGCTGTGTGAATGAACTACTGTTATGTATATGATCTCACACCTGCAGCGGTTAAGGTCGATCTTGCAGGGATCCAACTCGATGTACTTCCTTTCCTCAAAGATCCGGTTGATAATGGGCTTCAGAACCTCATGTAGATACAGCATCCCGACAGCCTGACACACACACACACCAAACCCTCTTACTACCGTTCACACATTCTGATATAAACACAAGATTATATCTGAGATGAAGATATGCACACACCTTCATGAACTGCTCCATAGCTTTAGATGCCAGTGAGTTGGACCGGAAGAGAGTATTTGGATCTGCTATTGGGAGAAACAGAAAACAACTTCTGTCAATGTGTTTCTCAGCCGTTTCTGTCTTATGTTCCTCCAGAGCCCAAACCAGAATGAAATCTGCCTTTGTCTGCTGTCCATGCACACAAAAAAGTATGTTCCCTTCATGTTCATTTTACTAAGTATACTAAAGTATATTTTTAAGTATACTTAATTGTACTAATGTCAATGTACTAGAAGTATACTTGTAAGTGTACAAATTCAATACTACTTTGGACTAAATTGGCCCATTTTTTAGTGTATAAATGTACACTTTTAAGTATACTTTAAGTGTAACAGTAGTAAACTTTGAGTACACAAGTTTTTAGTTTGTATCGCAACTATACTACAAGTGAACTTAGTTAAATAGTTGTAGGACATTTTTAGTTATGAAAGTACACTTTAAAGTATACGCTCAGTAAGCTACTAGTTTAGTAGTTTTATAGTGCAAGTGTACTTGTAAGTTTCATAAAAAAAAAAAAAGCTGAAAATCGTCCGGATGGGATTCAGAACGATGATTAAAGCATGGATTAGATTGAGTCAATCAACATCTCCAAAGCTTCACAGTTGTTAATCCTTCATGGGTCGACATTTCATTCGGTAACATTAGGCAGTTTTGAACTTAAATGTTGTTTAATATTTGATGATCGCGTTATTTTTCATTTGCGTTAGCAATCTTCTACCACTTGTTTCTGCTTCTTCACCTGTGTTTTGATCTGGAGATTTTGTACTATTTCAGAAGATGCGTAATATCGCATTTAACCCTCTACAGCACAGCGTTGCCCTCAAGCAACGGAAAGTTTTCTTAAACCCTATGTTTAGTATATTTTTCTTTAAATGATTACAACTAGGGATGCACCGATATTTATCGGCCGATTTTTGCTCAATTTACAACCATCGGCATATCAGCTTTAGCAGGAAAAAGGCCGATATAACAAACCGATGGTTTATAAATGAACTGCGTGAAGGCACTGAGCTGTATAATGACTGTTGCGTAATCCTAGCGCTGCTGTCTGTGCTTTAATGCTAATCAAATAACAAAAGATCGCACACTATTCTTGACTAAATAACTTTTGTAACTTTCATAAGTGTAGCGGACCCCATCCGAATGATGACCAAACCTTTACTGATGTTTTATTAAGTTTATTGCGTCTGTTTTCACACCAAACAAATCACCACAAAAGCTAAACAATACAGAGCACAAGAAGTGCGCATTAAACTCTCTCTCTCTCATCATCCACATACAGCGAATTACTCAAAACACTTATTACAACTAATAGTTAGCAAATACATACAGATCTTATGCCTTTTCGGGGCATGCTTAATAAACGGACAAACTTTAAATCTGCAAAATAACTCTGAAGAACTGCATGCTCTCCTTGTCAGTCCGTAGACTAGAACACCCGTCAAAATAAGAGTCCCGCCCTAGTAAAGGAGATCTCATACATATTTAAACTTACAAAAAATATTAAAATGTATACAAAATCAAATTAGAAGATTAATCACAATAAAGTCTGTTATAATAAAGAAGGATTAATATGTATTTAATTTATACAGTGAAGAATATGCAGTGTTATTTTACATTTGTTTACTTTATGTCTGTACCTGAAAACTATTAAACCTACCTAAAAAGCACTGTTTATTTCATATGTATCTTTGTTCTGTTGTCTTTATGTAGGCCTGCTGAATGCTAAATGGATCCAATGCATGTTCATTAAAAATTATTTGATGATGCAGCAATAAACCTGCTAGTATATTTTAATGCAGGTGTTTTTGAACTTTGCTTATTTAAAACATGATCAATCTATTTTGATGACAAAATTTCAAATAAGAGAGGAAGTGACAAATATCAGTATCGGCCAATAATTGTTTGTTAATATCGGTATCGGCCCCAAAAAATCATATCGATGCATCCCTAATTACAACCAATTATAAAGGTCGAGAAAGTACCAAAGAACAGTCCAGTAAGGTGTGGGAGTCACTATCAAACACCATCTAAAGGTGGGACATCCTGTTCTGACACATGGTCACAGGAGCACATGGTATGAGAAGAAGGTAAGATTATTTGCTTTAGTAATCTTATTTAAAATGACATGAACTGTACATAAAAAATATGTGTGTATGAAGGTGTAGAGAAGACGCAACGTTGTGCGATAAGGGGTACTTTTCGAGGATGTTTTGGACAATGCCTCACATTGGCAATAATGTTTTATAAGAAGGGAAGATGCAGGAAAACCCAAAGTGATGTGCAAAAATTGTAACTCTATTTCACAGCAGAGAAGAACTGCTTTTTGAAGTTTCGTATGGAGTGAAATCATGACACACTACATCAGGGGTCGGCAATTAAGTTTGGCATCGGGCCAGAAAAAATTTTCGCTAGATGGCGGACCAGAACATAGTCAAAGGATAATTTAAGAAATTAGGCTAATTGATGAAAAATGCAACTAGAATTGCCTGTGACAGACTGTTACAGTGTCTTTTGTAACTGGTATTGAGCTGTTACTCTGTGTTAAATCCTGTAGTAGGACAGTCATTAACAAAAAGCCACATTTGTGTGCCGGTGTCCGGGTTTTACCCTGGATAAATTAATAAAGCAGAGTAGTGACAGGTAACCTGGCAAGCATCTTCATTCACCAATTTGCAACACAGACCGCTTTGCTAAAACACACATATGTGGGAGATACGGAATGGATAAAAATAACAAAAAATTAAAATAAAATTGGACTTGAATAAGTCCAATAATGGCATGTTTGAGTCATGTTCATAATGAACTATGTTTTATTTCCATATTGTGAATAATAAATGTGTATCATTTTAATTTGCTTTTTACACAATGGAGTCTAACTTATTGTAATAACTATTTGACGTAGCCTACTTCTACACTCAGAATTATTCCGTGGCATCCTCACGCACTAAACTGCATTTTTTAAAATTGTTTGCATGCTGGAGGTACGCTATTACGTCGTGTGCAGAGTGATGTTAACATTTATGCTAGCTGGTGAGAGAAAATGGCACTATTAAAGAGTCTAAAGAGGAAAGTTGACAGCGAAAATAGGGCATACAAAGAAGAATGGAAAGACAACTATGTGTTCATCCTACCTGGTTTTGTGAATGCAAAGCTGGTGTGTCTTATCTGCTACGAAGTTGTCGCTGTTTGCCAAGAATATAATATTAGGGGCCGTGACCGCTGCACTACATGATACAAACCTTTGCATGTATCAAATTCAATACATCAATGTCTTTCAAGTGTTTTTCCCTTTTTACTTAATGATTTCTTGACATTTTTTTTGAAAAAAATTGTGATTTTGCATTGCTCTCTGAGCACTGTCTTATGATAATTTTCTCTATGTACCATTGCCTGAATATCAATATCTAGTGATGGGTGATTTCAAAACACTGCTTCATGAAGCTTCGAAGCCTTACGAATCTTTTGTTTTGAATCAGTGATTCGGAGCGCGTATCAAACTGCCAAAGTCATGTGATTTCAGTAAACGAGGCATTGTTACGTCATAAGTGTTTCGAAACGTTTAGAAATTTCAGTGGTTCACCACTGGGGGGCGTGACTTTGGCAGTTTGATACACGCTCCGAACCACTGATTCAAAAAAAAAAAAAGATTCGTAAAGCTTCATGAAGCAGTTTTGAAATTGTTGAATAAAGTTGTTTTTTTGGCGCACAAGAAATATTCTCGTCACTTCATAACATTAAGGTTGAACCACTGTAGTCACATGAACTGTTTTAAATATGGCTTTAGTAGCTTTCTGTTAATTTTCTTGCTGTCAATGCAGGCCTCACTGAGCCATCGGATTTCATCAAAAATATCTTAATTTGTGTTCTGAAGATGAACAAAGGTCTTACGGGTGTGGAACGGCATGAGGGTGAGTAATTAATGACAGAATTATCATTTTTGGGTGAACTAACCCTTTAAGTGCAATTTTAAGTATATTTCTGAGAAGTACATAAAAAGTAGACTGAAAGTATACTTTGTTTATTTTTAGTTTAAAAGAAGTATAGTAATAGCACACTTGAATAAACTTATTTTTCCTAAGGGTATGCATGTAAATGTGCAAAATTAAATCTATCAAAACTGTATTTATTTACAACTAGACTTTTACATTTTATGTGATGTTTTCCCAGGCTTTTACCCAAAGCAACTTGCACTGCAGTGCATTTCTATCCATATTCTGGTGTTCTGGGTTATTTTTAGTGCAGTTGTTCTGGACGCAGTTGTTCTTGTTAATGATAATTGACACTACAGTCATGCACACTTTTTCATGCACTGAGATTTTGGATTTTTTGCTTCTGTCTTTCAGACTAGTGGAAAACAAAGATCCAAAATACACATTTACTGCACTTTTATCTGTTTGCATCTGTAGATTTCAATTTCAATCCATACCTTTAAAGGTGGTGAGTTTGAGTCAGCTTTACACACACCAAACTTTACAGTTTTATTCATATCTATATTCTAAAGGTTTTTACACTCTGCTGTTTTATATAACATTTTTCCCTCTAAAAACATGGTGATTTTTTCTGGCTGTCGACAGCATTTTCTGATTCATGGAGCGATAAAAAAAGAAATCCAAAATCCCCTCTGTAAAACAAACAAATTTTGAGCCTTGCTCTATCCGGTGTTCAGATTTCTGTTCTGGAAATGTATGCAAATGAGTGCATATTTAATTAGATAATGGTTTGTTTGCATATCTAATCT
Organism: Hypophthalmichthys nobilis; assembly: GCA_037950665.1. Taxonomy (NCBI): domain Eukaryota; kingdom Metazoa; phylum Chordata; class Actinopteri; order Cypriniformes; family Xenocyprididae; genus Hypophthalmichthys; species Hypophthalmichthys nobilis. The sequence continues at coordinate 1,242,334 of CM075473.1, read as the reverse complement.
TAATGTTCTGTGAATAATCAACTGGGGAAAGTATGATGATATCTATTAGTTAACATTTTTACCTAAAAATTACTAATTAGATGTATTATTCGTTATACTTATTAAAATCTCAGGGGTATGTCACGTCAATAATCGTACAGTTGATCCCTGATAGAGACACATTAAATCTCTTTCCTGTTGAATTTGTTGTCTGTTATAATTAAATTTTTAGTAACTTATGTGTTTCTGTCTTTCTCTTTAATCCTTGTCGTTTGCTGACAAACATTCCCATCTTATGATCGTTCCATTTCCTTTTGAAGCTGCTTCCTGTGGAGTTGCTATGGAAACTTGGGCCCTTTGTTTGTCATCGGTGCGGCACAAACGCAACATAAAACACCAGCCGAGTGTGAAAAACCCACGCGCTCCCACAATCACACAAAACATCATTAATGAGAGAGGAGAAGTTCAGAGATGACTTCACGGCAGCGAGGGGAACTGTGTGTAAATATAGCGGGACTGAAGTCAACACGTCGCCTACACACAGGAAAACCACTAATCAAACACACACACACTCAACGTACTGGTGTTGTGGACCTCTCTGGTGTTGAGGTAGTCCAGGAACGGCACAACCAGGCCTTGACCAAGATAGATCTTCACGAGCGTCATGGCCACATCCTGCCGACTTTCCACCGTTGTGACCTCTTCCAGCAGGGTCAGAGGCGTGGGATCATCGACCTGACAGCATTGGGCAAAATTCACAATTTAAAAAAGCCTTGATTTTGTTTTTAGGCTCTACTAGAATAGGTTTTCATGCTCATATTCTCCATTGTTGCAGCTCCTCTCTTCCCAGTCTGTCAGTAACACTCTGTTTAGTTCCTGTCTCTATGAAGCCCCTCCTTCTGAAAAGCACAATGTGCTCTGATTGGTCGGCTGGAGCGGTGTGTTGTGATTGGTGTTTGGGAAATGTCCCACCCCTTACCATAACCGCCAGTTTCAACACAATACTAACTAACTCAACCAGGCCCCGCCCCTTTATTTTGCATATGAATTATTTAAATGAGGAGTATTGTGACGTGTTCGTTCCTGGAAGAAAACTCAAGACTGGGATTTGATTTGGAATGACAGGAAGAGGAATTTGGGCACTAAATGGACATGAACTAATCACATCAAGTTGAAGGCTTCGTTTTTTTTTAGTCCTGTTAAACTATTAACTGAAATAAAATATATAAAAAAAACTTGCCAAGACAACATTTCTCATATTTATTTAGTCTAACTTGATGTACTAAAATAAATAAAACTAAAATAAATTAATTTAAATTATTTAGAAATATATATATATATATAAAACCCTAATATAAATGGCAAACTAAATTACTAAAATACTATATACAATACTAACATAACAAGGGTCTGCATCATTTTTACGTTTTTTGTACAGCTTTTTGGAAAAATCTGAGTTCTACAGAAAAGGGTTTAGGGCCAAGCAATAATAAAAAAATAAATAAAACCATCTTGAGATTAAAGTCGTTATGTTTCGAGAAAAAACACATTACATTTCAAGAAAAAAGTTGAATTAAATATCGAGAATAAACTCATTAAATTTTGAGAATAAATTCGTTATGTTTCGAGAAAAAACTCGTTAAATTTTGAGAAAAAAAAGTCGAAATAAAATGTCGAGAATAAATTTGTTAAATTTTGAGAATAAAGTCGTGTTTCGAGAAAAAACTCATTAAATTTCGAGAAAAAAGTCAAAATAAAATGTTGAGAATAAACTCATTAAATTTTGAGAATAAAGTCATTATGTTTTGAGAAAAAACTTGCTAAATTTCGAGAAAAAAAAGTCGAAATAAAATGTTGAGAATAAACTCGTTAAATTTTGAGAATAAAGTCGTTATGTTTCGAGAAAAAAATCGTTAAATTTTGAGAAAAAAAAGTCTAAATAAAATGTCGAGAATAAACTTGTTAAATTTTGAGAATAAAGTCGTGTTTCGAGAAAAAACTCGTTAAATTTCAAGAGAAAAAAGTCGAAATAAAATGTTGAGAATAAACTCGTTACATTTTGAGAATAAAGTCGTGTTTCGAGAAAAAAATCGTTAAATTTCGAGAAAAAAAAGTCGAAATAAAATGTTGAGAATAAACTCGTTACATTTTGAGAATAAAGTCGTTATGTTTCAAGAAAAAACTCGTTAAATTTTGAAAAAAAAGTCGAAATAAAATGTTGAGAATAAACTCGTTAAATTTTGAGAATAAAGTCGTTATGTTTCAAGAAAAAACACGTTAAATTTCGAGAAAAAAGTCAAAATAAAATGTTGAGAATAAACTCATTAAATTTTGAGAATAAAGTCATTATGTTTTGAGAAAAAACTTGCTAAATTTTGAGAAAAAAAAGTCGAAATAAAATGTTGAGAATAAACTTGTTAAATTTTGAGAATAAAGTCGTTATATTTCGAGAAAAAACACATTACATTTCGAGAAAAAAGTTGAAATAAAATATCGAGAATAAACTCATTAAATTTTGAGAATAAAGTCATTATGTTTTGAGAAAAAACTTGCTAAATTTCAAGAAAAAAAAGTCGAAATAAAATGTTGAGAATAAACTCGTTACATTTTGAGAATAAAGTCGTTATGTTTCGAGAAAAACACATTACATTTCGAGAAAAAGTTTAAATAAAATATCGAGAATAAACTAGTTACATTTTGAGAATAAAGTCATTATGTTTAGAGAAAAAACTCGTTAAATTTAGAGAAAAAAAAGTCGAAATAAAATGTTGAGAATAAACTCGTTACATTTTGAGAATAAAGTCGTTATGTTTCAAAAAACACATTAAATTTAGAGAAAAAGTCGAAATAAAATGTTGAGAATAAACTCGTTACATTTTGAGAATAAAGTCGTGTTTCAAGAAAAAAATCGTTAAATTTTGAGAAAAAAAAGTCGAAATAAAATGTTGAGAATAAACTCGTTAAATTTTGAGAATAAAGTCGTTATGTTTCAAGAAAAAACACGTTAAATTTTGAGAAAAAGTCTAAATAAAATGTTGAGAATAAACTCGTTAAATTTTGAGAATAAAGTCGTGTTTCGAGAAAAAACTCATTAAATTTCGAGAAAAAAGTCAAAATAAAATGTTGAGAATAAACTCATTAAATTTTGAGAATAAAGTCATGTTTTGAGAAAAAAATCGTTAAATTTCGAGAAAAAAAAGTCGAAATAAAATGTTGAGAATAAACTCGTTACATTTTGAGAATAAAGTCGTTATGTTTCAAGAAAAAACTCGTTAAATTTTGAGAATAAAGTCGTTATATTTCGAGAAAAAACACATTACATTTCGAGAAAAAAGTTGAAATAAAATATCGAGAATAAACTCATTAAATTTTGAGAATAAAGTCATTATGTTTTGAGAAAAAACTTGCTAAATTTCAAGAAAAAAAAGTCGAAATAAAATGTCGAGAATAAACTCGTTAAATTTTGAGAATAAAGTCGTTATGTTTCGAGAAAAAACACATTACATTTCGAGAAAAAAGTTTAAATAAAATATCGAGAATAAACTAGTTACATTTTGAGAATAAAGTCGTTATGTTTAGAGAAAAAACTCGTTAAATTTAGAGAAAAAAAAGTCGAAATAAAATGTTGAGAATAAACTCGTTACATTTTGAGAATAAAGTCGTTATGTTTCAAAAAAACTCGTTAAATTTAGAGAAAAAAAAGTCGAAATAAAATGTTGAGAATAAACTCGTTACATTTTGAGAATAAATTCGTTATGTTTCGAGAAAAAACTCGTTAAATTTTGAGAAAAAAAAGTCGAAATAAAATGTCGAGAATAAATTTGTTAAATTTTGAGAATAAAGTCGTGTTTCGAGAAAAAACTCGTTAAATTTCGAGAAAAAAAAGTCGAAATAAAATGTTGAGAATAAACTTGTTACATTTTGAGAATAAAGTCGTTATGTTTCGAGAAAAAACTCGTTAAATTTTGAAAAAAAAAGTCGAAATAAAATGTTGAGAATAAACTTGTTAAATTTTGAGAATAAAGTCGTTATGTTTCGAGAAAAAAATCGTTAAATTTTGAGAAAAAAAAGTCTAAATAAAATGTCGAGAATAAACTTGTTAAATTTTGAGAATAAAGTCGTGTTTCGAGAAAAAACTCGTTAAATTTCGAGAAAAAAAAGTCGAAATAAAATGTTGAGAATAAACTCGTTACATTTTGAGAATAAAGTCGTTATGTTTCAAGAAAAACTTGCTAAATTTTGAGAAAAAAAGTCGAAATAAAATGTTGAGAATAAACTCGTTAAATTTTGAGAATAAAGTCGTTATGTTTCAAGAAAAACACATTAAATTTTGAAAAAAAGTCGAAATAAAATGTTGAGAATAAACTCATTAAATTTTGAGAATAAAGTCATTATGTTTTGAGAAAAAACTTGCTAAATTTCAAGAAAAAAAAGTCGAAATAAAATGTCGAGAATAAACTCGTTAAATTTTGAGAATAAAGTCGTTATGTTTCGAGAAAAACACATTACATTTCGAGAAAAAGTTTAAACAAAATATCGAGAATAAACTAGTTACATTTTGAGAATAAAGTCGTTATGTTTAGAGAAAAAACTCGTTAAATTTAGAGAAAAAAAAGTCGAAATAAAATGTTGAGAATAAACTCGTTACATTTTGAGAATAAAGTCGTTATGTTTCAAAAAAACTCGTTAAATTTAGAGAAAAAAAAGTCGAAATAAAATGTTGAGAATAAACTCGTTACATTTTGAGAATAAAGTCGTTATGTTTCAAGAAAAAACTCGTTAAATTTTGAAAAAAAAGTCGAAATAAAATGTTGAGAATAAACTCGTTAAATTTTGAGAATAAAGTCGTTATGTTTCAAGAAAAAACACGTTAAATTTCGAAAAAAAGTCAATAAAATGTTGAGAATAAACTCATTAAATTTTGAGAATAAAGTCGTGTTTCGAGAAAAAACTCATTAAATTTCGAGAAAAAAGTCAAAATAAAATGTTGAGAATAAACTCATTAAATTTTGAGAATAAAGTCATTATGTTTTGAGAAAAAACTTGCTAAATTTTGAGAAAAAAAAGTCGAAATAAAATGTCGAGAATAAACTCGTTAAATTTTGAGAATAAAGTCGTTATATTTCGAGAAAAAACACATTACATTTCGAGAAAAAAGTTGAAATAAAATATCGAGAATAAACTCATTAAATTTTGAGAATAAAGTCATTATGTTTTGAGAAAAAACTTGCTAAATTTCAAGAAAAAAAAGTCGAAATAAAATGTCGAGAATAAACTCGTTAAATTTTGAGAATAAAGTCGTTATGTTTCGAGAAAAAACACATTACATTTCGAGAAAAAAGTTTAAATAAAATATCGAGAATAAACTAGTTACATTTTGAGAATAAAGTCGTTATGTTTAGAGAAAAAACTCGTTAAATTTAGAGAAAAAAAAGTCGAAATAAAATGTTGAGAATAAACTCGTTACATTTTGAGAATAAAGTCGTTATGTTTCAAAAAAACTCGTTAAATTTCGAAAAAAAAAAAAGTCTATAGTAAAATGTCGAGAATAAACACGGATTCGATCAGTGTCATGATCATTGCATACTGAAAGAGGACATGACAGAGTTGGATCACTTAGTTAAAAAGCTTAACGTGGCTTAATGCATTAACAGTGATATTAAAAGATCAATGTACACAACTTATTAATAAACCATACTATGTGCAGATAAGCAGATGAGCGCATATGAATGCAGCGAGTTTAATTACGCGTTAAGCATTTTCCTCAATAACGCGCCTTATAAAGAAAACCGATAGCGTGGTTTAATGTACAAACTAAGACAGTGGAATTAAAATATCAAATTCTCTAAACACCTTATTAATAAACCATACTATGTGCAGATAAACATAATGACTTCACCCTATAGGCTGGAAGAGTGTGTATTGACAATTATCAATAGTCTATAGGCCTATTTCTTTTTGTGTAGCCTATTTAATACGCCTGTAAGCCTGCTAATGTAGGCTAGATATAGACTGAATCAGTGATTTGTCATATGATCTAATGTTATGAACATGCTTATATAATATGTACTATTAAGCTGCACTTTATACTGCATTTTAATTCAAATTCCAATTACGATTACAGTTCCTGTTTGCTTCCTCAATTCAACTAGGAAGTAACTAGTTGGTTTGGAACTAAATTTGACATATGTTACATCATTGTGGCTAAAAGTTCTTCAGAAGCTTAGTGTTTTATTAGAGGTCAGTGTTTTGGTTCTGTTAGTGGAGAAAAGGTGAAGCACCAGATGATTTTCTTGCAGTGTAAACGTTCTCCAATGACATTAACCCTTTGTTTTCAAGGCCTGAAACACACTCTGTGCATCATGGGTGCTATAGACGGTCTTTTGTGGTCAGTTTAAGCTGTTCAGATGTGCAGCATACACAGAATGTGACGGTACCTCTGATGGCGAGATGACGGCCTCCACCAGCTGCTCGATCAGAGGCTGATAGTACAGAGAAGGAAGAATTCGCTCCTCTGCCAAACGCACCTTCAGACGCAAGGCACCCAGTTTACCTCTGAAAGAGAGACAGAGATAGTTTTGTGTCTGTGCATGTTTTTTTTTTACTCTCATAGATTTTGTTACCATTGACATGCATTATACGACTGACGACTGAAGAAACAAAGTCACCTACATCTTGGATACCCTGGGGATAAGCAGATAAACATCAAATTTTCATTTTTGGGTGACCTATCCCTTAAAGCTAAAGCATCAAACTGACCTGTAAGATGGGTAAGATGCATGTTTGTGAATTGTTTTTACAATGGCGGGATGTTTATTGGATTGATACTCTTTTAAATATGGGGCTAATGATGAACTTTTACTTAATGTTATGATACACTGCAAAAAATGATGTTCGTCCTCAGTAAATTTATCAAAATGAAGTGAGTTTGTGCTTAAAACAAGAACAAATATCTGCCATTGGGGTCAGAAAAATTATTTTGTTTTCCCTTTGAAATAAGTTTATTTTTCTGTTGCCATTGACAGATAATTTTTGTTGTTTTAAGTACAAACTCACTTTATTTTTATTATTTTTTTAGAGATGCACAATATATCAGCCACCATATCGGTATTGGCTGATAAACATTACCAGTCAAAAGTTTGGACACTGTAAGATTTTTAATGTTTTTAAAAGAAGTTTCGTCTGCTCACCAAGGCTGCATTTACTTAATTAAAAATACAGTAAAAACAGTAATATTGTGAAATATTATTACAATTTAAAGTAACTGTTTTCTATTTGAAAATATTTTAAAATGTAATTTATATCCAGTGATCAAAGCTGAATTTTCAGCATCATTACTCCAGTCTTCAGTGTCACATGATCCTTCAGAAATCATTCTAATTCTAACATTTATTGTGTACAATTGTACAAAATATTTGTGTACAATATTTTTTTTTCAGGATTCTTTGATGAATAGAAAGTTCAAAAGAACAGCATTTATCTGAAATATAATCTTTGTAACATTATAAATGTCTTTACTGTCACTTTTGATTGATTTAATGCATCCTTGGTGAATAAAAGTATTAATTTCTTTAATTTCTTTTCAAAAAAATAAAAATAAAAATTCTTACTGACCCCAAACTTTTGAACGGTAGTGTATAATGTTACAAAAGCTTTGTGTTTCAGATAAATGCTGTTCTTTTGAACTTTCTATTCCTAAAAAAAAGTACACAACTGTTTTCAACATTGATAATAATCATAAATGTTTCTTGAGCAGCAGATCATCATATTAGAATGATTTCTGAAGGATCATGTGACACTGAAGACTGGAGTAATGATGCTGAAAATTCAGCTTTGATCACAGGAATAAATTACTTTATAAAATATATTCAAACAGAAAACAGTTATTTTAAATTGTAATAATATTTCACAATATTACTGTTTTTACTGTATTTTTAATTAAATAAATGCAGCCTTGGTGAGCAGACGAAACTTCTTTTAAAAACATTAAAAATCTTACAGATTCCAAACTTTTGACTGGTAGTGTATGTTCATTTTTAATGTTATCGTTATCAGCCTGATAAGAAAATTTGGCCGATATATTTAAGTTGATAAATAATGGATTATTTCCTTCAGCTGAGGCACTTCAGATTCACACTGTTCACCATGATGGATTTGAATTGCTTGAAATATGATTGAAATCACTTCAAAAAGGAAAATACAGTTAAGCTCAACATGTGTGTCATATAAGATACATAATATTATAATGAGAACATTATAATTGTGTGTTTGGGACATGGATTTTAATGGTGAGACTTTTGTTTTTGTAATCAGGCTCTCAAAAATTATATAAAATTTTTGATTTAGATTTATCAGCCAATATATTGGCTTTCAAATATAAAGTATTATCGGTTATCGGTATCGGCCAAAATGTTCATATCGGTGCATCCCTAATTTTTTTTCAGAAAACAAGGCTTAATATCTTCAGTCATTTTGCTTTTCAAGCAAATGTATCTTGATTAAAGAATTTTTAGATATTTTTAATGGAAAACAAGACAAAAATAGTAAGCAAAAAACATTTTTGCAGTGTATGAACATGTCAATTATGAGTTTTTTTTAAATATGAATGTCTACAATGTGCTAATAAATTTTGTATGTTTGTAATTTTACAAATATCTTAACTGGACTTGATAGATATGTTGCTCAGGTAGGTCCTTCAGGGTATTTTGGAGGGGTGAGGTGTCTTAGTGATAACATCTAGCTATTGGGGTGCCTCAGGGCTCGGTGCTTGGACCACTTTTCTTCTCCATATAATTATATCACTAGGATCTGTCATTCAGAAACATGGTTTTTCCTATCACTGCTATGCTGATGACACACAACTCTACATCTCATTCAAGGCAGATAACCCAACGGTAGCTAATCGCATCTCAGCCTGTCTGACAGACATTTCTTGCTGGATGAAGGACCACCACCTTCAACTCAACCTTCAACTCAAGGTTGTGGTTTCAGCCAATCCAGCACGTCATCAAAACTTCTCCATTCAGCTAGGCTCATCAACTATAATGCCTTCCAGGACAGCCAGGAATGATGCTTGCCAACAGAAAAATCACTGGCTCTGCACCCCTATACCTAAACTCACGACTTGTTTTGCCATCCCAAAGAGACAGAAAAACATTGGAAGCAGCTCGTCATTAAAACATGAGCCAAAACAAAGACAACAATCTCTGAAGCAGCATTACCATCTCAAACACACCTGCTAATGAATGTGACTACACTGTAAAACACACACGCACACACACCCTGCATCGTCCTCCGTGTTTCCCAGCGGCATCAGACGAAACCAGCCCTGCAGCAGAGGAGATCTGTGCAGACAGGACAGAGGGATTTCCACCTGTGCAAACCAACACAAACACATGCATTCAGCAGGTAAAATCAACCAAACACATTATCACTGCAAACAATTCACCCCAAAATAACAATTCTGTTATCATCATTTACTCGTGCTAATAATATGCTTTTGTTTTAACACAGGAAACAGAATGTCACACAGGATTGGAGAGATAAGAGGGTCAATAAAAAGTCAATAAACATTTTTAGGGGAACTATTCCTTTAAAGGGGTGGTTTATTATGATTTCCCTTTTTTAACTTTAGTTAGTGTGTAATGTTGGTGTTTGAGCATAAACAACATCTGCAAAGTTACATCGCTTAAAGTTCAATGCAAAGGAGATATTTTCTTTTACAGAAATCGCTTTTTAATAGCTGGTAGGGACACACGGCGTGTTTTTGCTCACACCCAAATAGGGGCAAATTTGACAAGCTATAATAAATGATCTGTGGGGTATTTTGAGCTGAAACTTCACAGACACATTCTGGAGACACCAGAGACTTATATTACATCTTGCATTGCATTATAGGTCTCCTTTAATGTTCAGAGAGTCATTAGAAACACAACGGCCCTCATTTATCAAACGATCGTACGCCAGAAAACTCGCTCGTTTCCACGCAAAATTTGGCATTCATCAATATGAGCGTGATTCTGAAATGAGTGTCATGTGTTTATGATGAGCTCAGACTGGTTCTGTAAATCTCATTATTCAGCGCTTTAGCATCAAGAGAAACTATAGTAGTCAACATTTGAAGTGGATCAAAAAAGGTAATCAAAGTTGTCCTAAGAAGAAGGTTTTGGGACAACTTTGATGAAAGGTTTTGATCCACTTCAAATATTGACTACTGTATGTTTCCATTCAAAGTTGCATAACAAACTTGTGCAAAAAAATTGAAATATCGCATATAAAACATTTGCGAATAAAGCACCATTTCCATTCCATGTGTTCTAGAGTACAAAATCATCACTTCCTGGAAAACTGGAGCAAAGCTGCTGCAAAAATGCGTTTTCATCATAGTTTATGCACGTTTTCTAATCAAATAAAAAACTGATCCACCTTAATTGAGCGCACACTTTTTTTATGCACAATTTAAGATTTTATTTGCATCTTGGTGTTTCCATTCATCGTTTTTCTAAAGCAATGTCTCAAAATTTGCATAAAAATATGTGTATGGAAACAGCCTGTGACAATTAATTTATTTAAGCAACGGACCGACTGTCACCTCACCTTTCCCAGAAAGTCGTTCTTGCCCACCATGTCCCAGTCCCAGACCTCCACCATGACGCTTCCACCCTCATCATCACCACCTTCATCCAAACACAACTCCAGAGTCTCATCCCAGTGCGGGAACCGTGTCTTCTTTATGATCTAGAGAAAACACACTCGTTAAACTAAGCTGCCTAATATTACAATGCATACAGCAAGACACATTTATGTTTATGAATTATAAAGGCCTGTTCACACCAAGAACAATAAATATAACTATATTAATGTGGTGTGGATGATATCATTTTGAGCAGCTCATGATCCGGTGTTTTGTCAGCATCTCACACAAACTCCATCTGCATCTGCTCTGAGTTTGTCTCATTTATTACATGCATTTGAAAACGAAACATGCACCAAACATGTTCATGTAATGAGAAGCACGTATAAACAGCTGTTGTCAACAAAAGAGAGGCTCCCTGCAGTTTTTTAAATAATAATATAAAAACTAATATAAAATAATAATATAAAAAAATATAATATAATATAAAAAAATAATATAAATAATATAAAGTCATAAATACCGGTATTGTAATTTTACAGTTGCACTCAAAAATAAAATAATAATAATTATTATATTTTTCTATTATTTTGTTTTCATTTTTTACAGTAAAATATTACAATAGTAGTATTTCTTATATAGTTTAATACTTGTATTTAGTAATCATCATCATCATCATAAAATAATTATTTTATAGTCATATTGATATATAATCCCAAAAAATTGCCAAATTATGCAGCCCTACAAACGTGCAAAGCAAGATATGAAGTCATAAATATTAGTATTATAATTTTAAAGTTGCACTCAAAAATAAAATTATAATAATTCTTATATTTTTCTTAAATAATCAATTTTACTGTGAAATATTACAATATTTTTTTCTTGTATTATTGTTTAATACTTGTATTTAGTAATAATAATAAACATCATCATCATCATAAAATAATAATTATTTTACAGTTATATTGATATAATAACATTATGCAGCCCTACAATTAAGCACAGCAAAAGATATGAAGTCATAAATATTAGTATTATAATTTTACAGTTGTACAATAATTAATATTTTAATATTTTATTATTAATAGTAATATTTTTTATACTGTTTAATACTTTTATTTAGTAATAATAACAATAATCATTATAAAAATAATCATCATTATTATTAATAATGATAATGAATGGTATTATTATTTTATAGTCATATTAATATATAATCACAATATTTTTGACCATATTGTGCAGCCCTACAAGCAAAGAACAGCAAACCTGGAACTTTTTAAAGCAAGATTTTATCAGAAAAAATTTAAATTCATTTTTTTCCCCCCAAATCCTGCAGCCCTAATATAAGGAGGAGGAAGAGGAAAGTAAAAACTGAACACAAACTGCCGGTTATTGAATGAATTGTGAATGTTTTAGATTTAAACATGCAAAAGCATGAACTTCAGTGGAGAAAAAGCCTTTTTATATTTAATAGTGACTTAAATTGAGGTCTGTTCCTCATATAAAGTGATCATCAGATGATTTCAGAAGACTTAGAAATGGTGAAATAGCCACTTTCATGGGCTTTAATGATGTTTTTGTCTGTTTTGTATCTTGAGAGGCCCTGGTGACTGAAGATGAAGACTCGTCGTCTCACCGATGTCTCAGCGCTGAGGTTGTTGTAGATGATTCTGGTGAACGGATCAGAGGTACCGGAAATATCACGAGGAGCCAAATCACTGCAACCAACACAAACAATTCAGACTGACACTTACGGTACGTTTCACACTACAAATGAAAGATTAATAGAGATTTAGGAGAAACAGCTGATGCCTAAATACAACTGAGAACATTTACATTTATGCATTGAGCAGATGCTTTACAATAGAGCAACAAAAGCAATTTTTAGAAAGGTTTATTAGAAAGCTAGATCAGGAAACAAGCCAGTGAAACTCATCAAGCGTCTGACTGCAGAAAGCACAGGATGACTGAAGCGGAAGGACAGCGAGACGCTCACCGAGCCTCGATGACGTGGCAGTGCAGACAGGTTCTCTGAGCGTCTCTGTGAAGCTCCAGAGTCAGATGAATCTCACCCTGAACCTCCTCATCTGGATCCACACGGCTCAGATTCAACCAGTTATCCAAGCCTGCAGGAAGAAGAAACATCAGGAAGAGTTTCCATTCTGAGATGATAAGCACAGATCTGAACTACACAACAGCACGCATGCTACTATTTATTTTTTTTTTTTTTTGCAGTATACAGTATTTATAGTGTAAACTGGACACAAATTTACTGCCAAAATGTGCCGTATACAACCTGAATGCACTGCAGGTACTGTATCCCACAATGCAATGCAAGCCTTCCTTTTCCAGTGTGACAAATGTCAAGTAAAATCAACTGTGAGTCAGTGTTATTTCAGTATCATTGAGGTACTATTATAGTTTTCTTATATTTAGAATTATTTTTTTTTTCTGATTTCATTTTTATATCAGTTAAATTTTAGAAATTTTAAATGTCTATATATTTTTAATTCATTGTAATTTGAGTTTTAGTTTGAGTTATTTCAGTATACTTCAGGTACTGAAAATATGAATTTAAAAAAAAAAAAAAATTATTTTATTTCAGTTAACATTTATTGTATTTAATGTAAAATGTCTTTTTTTAATGGTTTTAGTTTTAGTTAACTATAATAACCCTGCTGTGAATTTTAACATCTTCTTGATTCATTATTTTATATTAAATTAAAAATTAAATATCTTGAATTTGTTTTGTTAAATTTTATTAATTAATTTATTAACAATTTTATTTATTAAATGTTTTGTAAATTTGTTGTTTTTGTCATTTTTAATATTATTATGATTATTTTTTAAACATGTCTATATATTTTTCTTTAAATTTTATTTAGTTTTAATTTTAATTTCAGTACATGCTTTGACAACAAGCTGAAATATAACACATTTCATTTTTTTAAATTAAATTTTATTTTATTTATTTATTTTTTTTTTTTAAATTTAAATATTTTATTTCAGTTAACATTTGTTTTATTTCAAGTAAAGAAAATGTTTTTTATGGCTTTAGTTTTAGTTAACTATAATAACCATTACCTTATATTGAATTAAAAATGCAAAATATTTTATATTGAATTAAAAATGCAAAATATTTAATCTCATTTGCAATAATTCATATTTCCGAGATGATAACTGTATGCCACTCACTGAACTAAACATGTAATCTTGTAAGGTTAATGTAGCACACCACTGTGTGAACATGAATCAATGCATATACTGTTTTGCAAGTTATATAAAATCAGTATTCAGAATTTATGAAGCGATTTATTGCATGACAAATAAAAAGGTTTTACAGTAAACCCACTTTTGTCACATTTAAGAGGTTCTGCAAAAAAGTATTTTGGCTGTATGATCAAAAAAATGAGTCAAAATGGAGACATTGACATCACTTGCAGTTCATCTGTCACACTGTCGTGCATATTGCATTGTGGGATACAGTGTGCTCTGGCTGTATACAGAATGTCGTCTGAGTGTTTGCAAACATGCATACAAAAAATTCACATAATCATGCACAGCAAAAACTAGTATGGACGTATGCTGATGTGAACGCTGGCATGATTTTAAACCAGAGCAGGTCTAGCAGGACAGTTTACAGTTACAATAAATCTCTCATCTGAGAGCTTTACAGAGCCGAACGCTTCCCATGATCCCGTGGGTGAGGGGTGAGTCAGTCATGACAGGCTGCAGTGATTCATGCAGGGCAAGTGCATGCTGGGAAGACATGAAACCCACTGTGGGGTGGCGTGGTCGCTAATACATCACGCGTGCGCCCATAATAACTAAAAACTCGGCTGAGAACAGCACTGAGGGAATTACTTCAGGATGAAGCTGGAAAATAATAATCATTCCTCATCTCCTCACGTGATTTTAAACACCGCATTCACTTTCATAATTAATTCATCAAATAATTTCAGTTTCTGTAGTTTTTTCATCTAGCTGCCATGGCAACATTTCTCATTTCGATCATCTTGTACTAAAATAACTAAAACTGAAATAAAAATTAAAACTATACAGATATATTTAGATAATAATATAAATGGCAAAAAAACAACAACTAACTGATACACTTTAATGAAAATTAAAAAAGTAAACTACAATATTATCTCAATGATAATAAAATAACACTGATTTGAATGCATGACTTTAAATATGTATTATTCAGTCACTTCCTGGTTTTTGTTTTCTAATACTCTTTATTTTTGTGTGGGTCTTCACTTCCCTTCTCTTTTTAAGAATTTTGTTTTGCACAAATCATATTTTTAGAAATTGCAGCTGGCTCTGTGTGCACTGAGGAAGGATATCTTCTCGATGAAGTTCAAAATTATTTATTTTCAAAGAAATGGGAAGTGAGATCATCTTGCATGTGTGAAGGATGAATGCAAATCAGTTCACGGAAATGTGTAACCAGTGTAAAAATAACATGAAGTAACAAAGAATCATATTCACTGTATATATTTGATAAGGTATGACATCCCTTTTTAGATAATGTTCTGGCTGATGTTATAGACCACTTTCATGTATTTATAATTTTAAATATATATTTTTAATGTTTTGTTAATTGGGCAAATAATCAGAATTTTAATTTGCATTGATTGGGTGTTTTCTGTACTCTTGTTATTCCATAGAGAAAAATCCAATATTAAATAAAATAAAATAAAAAAATGTGATAACAAGAAAACAACATCAACCCAAACATCAACTCAACACAGATTTATGTCTCATATAACGGTAAAGGTCAATATAAAAATAAGGAAAATATGCTCAGACTTGAATTTCTGATGTGAAAGCACTCAACATTCATCTTCCCCATCCTCTCTTACATCTAACTTCAGCCAAAGTCCCTTTAAAGGATTAGTTCACAATTTCCTGATAATTCACTCACCCCCATGTCATCCGAGATGTTTATGTCTTTCTTTCTTCAGTCGAAAAGAAATCGAAAAACATTCCAGGATCTTTCTCCATATAGTGGACTTCACTGGGGTTCAACGGGTTGAAGGTCCAAATGTCAGTTTCAGTGCAGCTTCAAAGAGCTCTACATGATCCCAGACGAGGAATAAGAGTCTTATCTAGAGAAACCATCGCTCATTTTCTAAAAAAAATATACTTTTTAATCACAAATGCTCATCTTGCACTGCTCTGATGCGTCACGCATGACGTAATCATGTTGGAAAGGTCACGCATGACGTAGGCTGAAGTAACGCGGTAGGGTGAAAAACTCATTTTCTCCTCCAACTTCAAAATCGTCCGACATTGTTGTTTTACCTTTTTTGTAAAGGGCGTTTGACTTGGTCTTTGCACGTTCTCTTTGTAAACACTGGATCGGTACTTCCGTCTACGGTACTTCCGTGGAGCATCACAGAGCAGTGCAAGATGAGCATTTGTGTTTAAAAAGTATATTTTTTTTAGAAAATGAGCGATGGTTTCTCTAGATAAGACTCTTATTCCTCGTCTGGGATCATGTAGAGCTCTTTGAAGCTGCACTGAAACTGACATTTGGACCTTCAACCCGTTGAACCCCAGTGAAGTCCACTATATGGAGAAAAATCCTGGAATGTTTTTCGATTTCTTTTCGACTGAAAAAAGAAAGACATGAACATCTCGGATGACATGGGGGTGAGTGAATTAACAGGAAATTTAAATTCTGAAATGAACTAATCCTTTAAGGCAAGTCATTTCACTTGGCGGCCGTCTTTCAGGCAGCTATTTCAGTCATGCAGTGCAGCTCTTTGAATGGGGAAACATCAGATTCTCCAAAGCTGTTCAACCAAGCTTACGATTAAAATCTGCAATGAAATCTGACAAAAACTGTCAAATCATGACAAAAAAATGCAATTTTCAGGCTGGACCAACCAAAGTGCATGTGTAGTCGTAAGCAGAACACTGATGCGATGACTTCATTAACTGCTGATTGGCTCTTTTATTTAGAAAGCGGGACTTATTCCACCGTTTTGCGCGATGCATTTTCTCCCATTCATAGTAATATGAGTGCAGTGTTTATGCTTATATAAAGTCTTACATCAGAACACACTTACCTTTGGGTTGAGCAGCGATCACGTCTTTACTCAGGGAGATCTTGCCAATGACATCATCATGACTGTGGCATGAAACACAACATGAGATGCATGTTAATGTTCAGACGTTCTCCATAATAAACCGCCGTCATGATCATCAGCTCTTTCAGGATGTACAATCAGATTCACAGACAGATAAAAATAAAGAAACACACAGATCTACACTTAAATACCTCTAGGGTTCCTGACTCAATTTATGCCAAAAAGGAGAAATGTCTTTAATGATTGCATAATACTTTCATGTTTAGTGAGTTATTTCAATTATTTCTAGTGATGAAGTATGTTTATGAGCTGTTTAATTCATATAAAAATAAATCAATCAAATGATCCCATGATGGAGCCCATAAAATGTTCTATTTATGAAGCATCTGACGGAAACTTTAAGGTTCCATATAGAACTTTTTCTTCTAAGAATGATACAATCTACACTCCATTTTGGTTCCCCAAAGAACCTTTCAGTGAACAGATCTTAAAAGAACCATTTTTGAAGAACATTTTAATAAACTAAAGAGCCATTCTCCGCTATAAGAGCCTATAAGAGATTCCATGGATGTTAAAGGTTCTTCATGGAACCATCAACACAAATTAAGAACCTTTTTTTTTTAGAGTGTAATGAAACTTCCTCAGTATTTTTGTCTTATTTTCCAGCACAAATATCTAAACATTCTTAAAACTATTTTATCCCGATTTGAACAGTGTGTCGGCATTAAAGGGTTAGTTCACCCAAAAATGAAATTAATTACTCACCCTCATGCCGTTCCACACCCGTAAGACCTTCGTTCATCTTCAGAACACAAATTAAGATCTTTTTGATGAAATCCAATGGCTCAGTGAGGCCTGCATTGACAACAATGTTACTGCACCTCTCAAGATCCATAAAAGTACTAAAAACATATTTAAATCAGTTCATGTGACTTCAGTGGTTCTATCTTAATATTATAAAGTGACAAGAATATTTTTTGTGTGCAAAAAACCCCCCAAAAACGACGTTTTTAACAATATCTAGTGATGGCCGATTTCAAAACACTGCTTCAGAGCATTATGAATCTTTTGAGTCGAATCAGTGATTCGGATCACGTATCAAACCGCCAAACTGCTGAAATCACGTGACTTTGGCACTCCGAACCACTGATTCGATTCGTAAAGCTCCGAAGCTTCAAGAAGCAGTGTTTTGAAATCGGCCATCACTAGATATTGTTGACTAAATTGTTTTTTTGCAGCACAAAAAATATTCTCATTGCTTTATAATATTGAGGTTGAACCACTGTACTCACATGAACTGATTTAAATATGTTTTTAGTACCTTTATGGATCTTGAGAGAGGAAGTACCATTACTGTCTATAGAGGCCTCACTGAGCCATCGGATTTCATCAAAAATATCTTAATTTGTGTTCTGAAGATGAACGAAGGTCTTACAGGTGTGGAACGACATGAGGGTGAGTAATTAATGACATTATTTTCATGTTTAGGTGAACTAACTCTTTAAGGGCACAGCCTAAATGTAAATAAAATTGAAAATTAAATTAAGATACATTTATTGGAGAAGCAATTAAGTGAGTTTATGCTAAAAAAGAAGAAAAAAAATATCAGCCAGTGGGGTCAGAAAAATAAACTTAATTCACAGGAAACAGGATTATTTTTCTAACCCCTTATTGGAAGATATTTGTTCTTGTTTTAAGCACAAACTTCACATCATTTTCAACCATTTTTCATTAAACCAGACTTAGTATCTGAAGTGATTCTGCTTCTCCAGTAAATGTATCTTGATTTAAGAATATTTATATATTTGTGCTGGAAAACAAAACAGAAACACTGAGGAAGAAAATCATTTTTTGCAGTGAAGAAACAAAGAGGAGAACAGATCAAAGATGTGCTCACCGACTATCATCACACCATCTGTGTGTTTGTGTGTTCAAATGTTCTGGTGTGTGATTGTGAATGTGAAAGTGTTCATTTGCAAACACTACATGAGTTCATCATGTGACATTAGTGGGCAGACGGGTCTCGACAACACAAACAAGACCAGAACCGTCCGTCAGCTGCTCGTTTACTCATCTAACTTCATCGCTTCTGGACTCAAACGTGTCCATTATGTTACCCAATAGTGTCTTCATCCATGATGTAAAAGGTGAGCGTATGGAAGCCCGTTGGCAGATGAAGGGTGTATTCTTCGCCCCAGAACGGATTCAAGTTTTTCCAGACGGTCGCGGTTCTGGATGGGACACAGAAGAACATGCAGCGATCGTGTTGTTTACTAAACGTTCAGCATCATCACGCGGCACGGAGCCAATTCATGTGAGTTTAATACATGCATTAGAGCCTGAATTAGAATCTGCCTGGATACAGAGAACAATTTAAATGGCCATAAGTGACGACGATGGAAAACAATCAATCAATTCACCCAATTTCTCAAAGGGAGGCCTGAGCATTTCCATTTCAAAAGACACAAAGCTTTTTAAATATGCACCACACCAGGTGTGCTGTTCAGGAAACTGTCACAATACAGCAAAGCAACACAACACACAATCTCACTCTCACTCTTGTTTTTGGGGAGGGGGTTGCAATTATTTAGTTGTTTTTAGCTGCATGTATTTAGTTGATTTCATCATCAGCATTAGTGTCAAACTGTGGTCGATCAATTAGATCAATAACACCATGACCGTCACAACATTTGCACCACACTTGGTGCATTTTAACTTAATTATATATATATATAATTATAAATATTAGTGTTGTCAAAGCGATTAATCGCATTTAACATAAAAGTTTGTGTTTATATATGTGTGTGTGTGTATATATACCTATACACACACACATTTATATATAATATATATATATATAATGCTATGTATATTTACACACACACATATATATATATATATATATATATATATATATATATATATATATTATACAGTATAAACAAACTTTTATGTTAGATGCGATTAATTGCAGTTAATCCATTTGACAGCATTTATATTAGGGCTGTCAAGCAATTAAAATTTTTAATCTAATTAACTACACAATGAGGCGATTAATTAATCTAATTAATCACACATCAAATTTGGCTTGGAAATTACCCCCAAATAAAGTCATTATTGTGTTAAATGAGAAAAGCATCAAATAGACATTACAAAAAGTAGCTTTAGAAATATTACTTATGATTCAACATAAAATTTAAATGAGTAAATGATGACAGAATTTTACATCATCAACTGTATGTAATGTAAGAGGAACTACTTGGGTCTGGGGCGGGTGCATTAATAATTTTAACGTGTTATTTTTTTCCATAACTAATTATATAGGGCTGTCACATTTGACAGCACATATATTTATATATGTGCTGTATATATATGCTGTCAAATTGATTTATCAAGATTAATCACATCTAACATAAAAGTTTGTAAATATATGTGTTTGTACACACACAGACACACGTGCTGAAACACACACACACACATATATATTTGTGCTGTCAAATTGATTAATCATCTAACATAAAAGAACAGCATTTATTTGAAATATAATCTTTTGTAACATTATAAATGTCTTTACTGTCACTTTTGATCGATTTAATGCATCCTTGCTGAATAAAAGTATTAATTTCTTTAATTTCTTTTCAAAAAAATAAAAATAAAAATTCTTACTGACCCCAAACTTTTGAACGGTAGTGTATAATGTTACAAAAGCTTTGTATTTCAGATAAATGCTGCTCTTTTGAACTTTCTATTCATCAAAGAATCCTGAAAAAACTGTTTTCAACATTGATAATAATCATAAATGTTTCTTGAGCAGCAGATCATCATATTAGAATGATTTCTGAAGGATCATGTGACACTGAAGACTGGAGTAATGATGCTGAAAATTCAGCTTTGATCACAGGAATAAATTACTTTATAAAATATATTCAAACAGAAAACAGTTATTTTAAATTGTAATAATATTTCACAATATTACTGTTTTTACTGGATTTTTAATTAAATAAATGCAGCCTTGGTGAGCAGACGAAACTTCTTTTAAAAACATATATATATATATATAAACCTTTGAAGTACACTCACAGGTGAGAATGTGGAATGTGACACTCACCTGGCCACGACCTCATTGTCAACTTTGACGATGCAGTACGGATCGCTGGTTCCAGAACTTGACAAAAACACACAACACCATCCTCATGTCAGCAGCATTATGACTCCAGACTATCAGATCACACACTTGAGAACATATCTGATCATAACTGTCATCAAACACGTTTAAGGTAGTTCTGCAAAAACTTACACATCTTTTGCAGGCAGATTTCGTCCCTCGACGATGCGAAAGTACAGAGAAGTGTTTGTGGCCATGATCGGAGGAGCTCGAGCGGATCAGCCTCATGTCACTGAAGATCTGAAGATGCTGCTCAAACCTTGTGAAGCATCATGGTGAGAAAACTCAAGCTGAAGATAAAAAACCTCATCTAATCGAGGAATTCAATTAATTGCCACTAATTAAATGATAGCGTCGTCTCTAAAACAAGAAAAGAAACCATAATAAAATAAAAAGAAAAGCCTTCTGTCTTCTTCAGAGTAACTATATCATGATGGTCAGGTGATGATTTGTTCAGATCCACACTGGAGTGGCTTCATCTGTCCAAATCCATCCACGCTTAGATCCATTTCATTCATCTTCATTCGATACACTTGATCAGTTATGCATTTTCTGCAGTCGTTACATTATCTACATGCATTAGTCTCAATGTAACAGCGCGCGAGTCGTGATGCTTCTGGCTCTGTTCTCGGATGATGATGATGATGATGAGACTTCAGTGATGCTCGGCTGATGAGAAACTGAGTGAACAGCGACATCTGCTGGTGAGAGCCGCACAGCGCAACAGCACGGAAAACTCTTAAGGCATATTAAAGGGCAGCCCTGCGTGCTGAAGGACCTCAGGAGGCCGCTGCTGAGCATGCGCAAACCTCCACACGCATTTCAAAACAATCATCGTCATCGCTCGAATCTCTAATAAAAACATACTGTACATTCAGGGAAAGTTCGTGTTTAAACTCGACACACATTAAACATTCATCTTTTCGTCTCTGGGAGCTGAAACATAAAGCGGGTAAGAGTTTCGTTCAGTAATCTGGTGTCAGTAATAAGATGATGCAGTTCATTAAAGCCAGCAGAGTCTGAAAAGAAACATATTCATATTGATTTCATTTTTTTCTTGCAGTCAGTATATATGCAAAACTGTCTATGCACAATACTCCTGATTATTGCATTGCTTAAGACTTCATATTCAGTTTTTCTTTCTTAGCACATTTTGGTCATATATTTATTTAGATGTTAATCTTTTTTTTATCTTTGTTAAGTCTACATTCGACACTTGCCTTTGATCATAATCAATAATAGTAATCAAACAATAAAAATAATTTATAATCATAATAATTAATCATAGAAAGTAAATAATTTATAATTGATATATATATAAAAAAATCCTAAATGTAGATTGTAGTTTTATTTATATACTATTATAAGTATATTAATATTTTGCATTAAATTTATTTTTATTTTTTTTTCATTTTTTTTTTTTTACTGTAAGCTTTAGTAATTTTGTTATGTGCATTTGTTAATTTGTTGGTTTTTAATATTCTAATTTATCTTTCATTTATATTTATTTCCATTTTAGTTGTAGTTATTTTAGTACATATTTTTTTCAGGTTTTTTTCTTCTTCTTTTTTGTTGTATTCTGTTTTAGCTTTATTTCAGTCTGCGAAAACAATTTGAATCATTTCAGTGTTAGTTAACGATAACAGCACAGAGTTTGACTCATCCAGTCAGATTTATTTGTTTTGTAATGAGCTCTTTTCTCCATTCCATAAGGCTGAATGTGTGATGGACGCATACTGCAGTGTGAGTGATGATCAGTCTGATGCTGCCAGACAACAAGAGAGACACTATTACCTGCTGTCAGAGCTGCAGGCGCTCGTGAAGGACCTGCCCAGGTACAGACACCACATCACAGATCATCACATCACAGATCATCACATTACAGATCATCACATCACAGATCATCACATCACAGATCATCACATCACAGATCATCACATCACAGATCATCACATCACAGATTATCACATCACAGATTATCACATCACATCACAGATCATCACATCGCAGATCATCACATCGCAGATCATCACATCACAGATCATCACATCACAGATCATCACATCACAGATTATCACATCACAGATTATCACATCACATCACAGATCATCACATCACATCAGTCATCACATTACAGATCATCACATTGCAGATCATCACATTGCAGATCATCACATTATAGATCATCATATCACATCGCAGATCATCACATCGCAGATCATCACATCGCAGATCATCACATCACAGATCATCACATCACAGATCATCACATCACAGATCATTACATCACAGATCATCACAACACACCACAGATCACATCAGTCATCACATTACAGATCATCACATTATAGATCATATCACATCACAGATCATCACAATGACAACCACATCACAGATCATCACATCACAGATCATCACATCAGTCATCACATCACAGATCATCACATCAGTCATCACATTACAGATCATCACATCAGTCATCACATTACAGATCATCACATCACAGATCATCACATTACAGATCATCACATCACAGATCATCACAATGACAACCGCATCACAGATCATCACATCACATCATCAGATCATCATCACATCACAGATCATCACAACACCACAAATCATCACATCACGGATCATCACATCACAGATCATCACATTGCAGAACATCACATTATAGATCATCATATCACATCGCAGATCATCACATTGCAGATCATCACATCACAGATCATCAAATCACATCACATTATAGATCATCACATCACAGACCATCACATCACCGATCATCACATTGCAGAACATCACATTATAGATCATCACATCACAGACCATCACATCACCGATCATCACATTGCAGAACATCACATTATAGATCATCATATCACATCGCAGATCATCACATCACAGATCATCAAATCACATCACATTACAGATAATCACATTACAGATAATCACATTACAGATCATCACATCACAGATCACATCACATCACCGGTCATCACAATGACAACCACATCACAGATCATCACATCACAGATAATCACTTCAGTCATCACATTACATATAATCACAGATCATCACATCACAGATCATCACATCAGTCATCACATTACAGACCATCACATTACAGATCACATCACATCACCAATCATCACAGTGACAACCACATCACAGATCATCACATCACAGATAATCACTTCAGTCATCACATTACATATAATCACAGATCATCACATCACAGTCATCACATCAGTCATTACATCACAGATCACAGTCATCACATAAAAATTACATCACAGATCGTATCACAGATCACATCACATCACAGTCATCACATCACAGATCATCCCATCACAGATCATCACAATGACAACCACATCACAGATCATCACATCAGTCATCACATTACATATAATCACACATCGCAGATAATCACAGATCATCTCATCACAGTCATCACATAACAATAACATCACAGATCATGACACATCACATCACAGTTCTTCAACATTGATAATAATCAGAAATGTTTTTTGAGCAGCAAATCATCATATTAGAATGACTTCTGAAGGATCATGTGACGCTAATGATGCTGGAAATACAGCTTTGATCTTAGGAATAAATTACAGTTTACTAAATATTCACATAGAAAACCGCTTTTTTACATTGAAATAATATTTCACTGTTTTTACTGTATGTTTTGATCAAATAAATGCAGCCTTGGTGAGCAGAAGAGACTCTTTCAGAAACATGAATTATTCCAAACTTTTGACTGCCAGTGTATAATAAAATATGCAAATATATTACTGCAAATGTTGCAGCATGTTGATTCAGTGTTCAAAACAATGTGAAACAGTCTGTTTGACCATCTAATAATGCTCAAATCCTACTGTCCATAAACAGATTTGGTAGTTCCTTTTCTACAAATCTACATGTATGTAATGTTTATTGATCCTTTGGCAGTCTAAACACTTTCTACCATGTCTGCTCACTCTTCTCATGTAAGCTGGATGTAATAAGTGTGTTTGTTTCAGCTCGTTTCAGCAGCGTCTGTCATACACCACGCTCAGTGATCTGGCTCAAGCACTCATCGACGGGACAGTGTATGAAATAGTGCAAGGGCTGCTGGACATTCAACACCTGACAGAGAAAAACCTCTATAACCAGAGACAGAAACTACACAGCGAACACAGAGGTGTGTGTGAGAGCGTTTCATACCGTACTGAAAACAAGGAGTGTGTGATTTGTCTGTCTGTCTGTTTCAGCTCTCAAGCAGGATTTGGTTCGAAAACACAAACAGGCTCTGCAGACGTGCAAGTCTCATAATTTGGCCGTTCTGAAAACAAACCAGCGAGCCGAAAATGAGGTAAGATGGACTGTTGGTGTCTTATTATTGAGTCCCACAGCAAACACTGTCTGACTGTCACCGTTTCAGGCTCTTGATCAGCGAGTGAAAGATGAGCAGAGGATGATGGACGAGAAGATCGTGGCTGAAATGGATCAGAAGGTTCTGGATCAACAAAACACGCTGGAGAAAGCAGGCGTACCGGGTTTCTATATCACCACCAACCCGCAGGTCGCTCACAGCTAACAAAAAACATGTTCTAAGAACGATTTGCTAACGTTCTTATTAAGTTATGAAAACGTTGTTTCTGAATGTTCTCTGACAGTAACATTTAAAAAATGTTAGATGAACGTCCAACTAAAATGTTTTAGAAAAAAACCTTCCATGAATGTTTTCAGAACATTATTAAAAATCAGATAATTTTGAACAAATATTCTATAGAGTGCATTAGCGCCCATCCACTTTTTCAGCGGCGTTGGTTCTGGAAGTATTTTTCCCATTTATTTTTTCCTGTAGGGATTTAAAAATAAATCAAATTACAGCGTTACAAGCCAAACTAGCTATGAGGAGAATCACGACACTACAAACTTTGAATTTGAAGCAAAAAAGTATTTGAAAATTGGACAAAAAGACTATACTTAAAGAACAGCTTTAGTGATAGAAAGAACTACAATCCCATGAAGCACTGCAAACAGCATAATCGAATTAAAAACGATGTAGAAATATAAAACTACTCATTTAAAAATGTTGATTATATTTATAGAAACAATATATTTTAATTTTCGATTACGTGCCGTGCTTCATGGGAGTGGGCGGAGCTTGTTTGACTCTCTGGTGTAATTTTTTTTGTGCAGCATCATGGGTAATGTAGTTTTTCACCACAAATTCCACTGTTAAACAAAGAAGTTGAAATAATGCCGACAGGCGGCTTCAACAGGAGCATATACCATCGATTGACAACCTTGTAGCTTACAGTAGAACTATTTTTATAGATTTATAAATAAAAATCAATTTCCCTATGGAGAAAATAAATAGAGTTTTTACTTCCAGAACCCAACTGTTGCACTTTATTGACGTTACTTTGTTCTTAACTTTGAGAGAACGTTCCCTGTTAGCTGGGTTACTCCTACTCTGCATCTTTTTCTTTCATTTCTTCAAACCCGGTTTTCTCCGTCTGTCACAGGAGGTGATGATGCAGATGAATCTGCTGGAACTGATCCTGAAGCTGCAGCAGAAAGAGACTGTTTCTGGGTCTCTGCCTTGAGAGAGTCTCGGCTACATGAACGACTCGAACAGCTGCTCGGTTGAATGTGAATGACCTGTTTTGATTACAGTAGGACGCTGGACCTTCAAAAGTGTAAAAACTCCTTTTGTTTACATTTTTTTGATGATGATGATGATGATGGGCTGGAAAGGTCTATAACATGACCCTGGACAAGACTGATAAAATTCCTACCTGAACTTTCCTTTTGACATTAAATATTGTTTTGTAAATGTATATAAAATGTATTTGCATCCAACCTCGTTGGCAAACACTGAGTGCACCGTTATGATTTGTGTTATATGTGAAGCAACTGAATTATAAAAAAAAAAAAAAATTATTTAATTTCTTTGAACATGACTTGCATTATTAAATCACAGATCAAGCTTGACCATCTGCTTTACTTCATTGAAAGAGTGTTTAAAGAATTGTGAGAATTTTAAACCCATTGATTTTAGGCACACTTTGCTTTTTGGAGATGGCAACTGAGGAAGTTGAAATGTTGTAAAAGTGATGCGGAGATGATGGTGTTTTTATGACTCAACAGGTGAGTAAGGTGTTTTATTGAACAGATATGTATCTCTCTAACAGAGCATTATTTATTGTGAAGCTCATTTCATTATGGTTGTTGTTACAGTGCTGGAATTTATTTTCAAGGAAGTACCGTGTCTATTAATGGGTAAAGCTATAGTAACGCCTTCAGCTAGACAGCTTGAGATCTTTCCATCTAAACTGAATGTTTTATGAGCAGTAAGATAATTTCTCCCTCTCTTTTTAGTTATGAGAATGATACATATTCATCTGCACAGTCACGCAGAGCTGAAGCACGACCGAACAATGTTCTTCTGCATGCAGCACTCCTTCACATTTAAACACCGCAAACTCTTTTCTTAACTAACAGTTGAAGGTCAGAATATTCACTCAAGCAATTTAGGTGTTTTCTCAACCTGCCTACTAAAATGTAAGTAATGAAAACATAAGGCACATGTCCTTTAAAACTATATCTCTGATTCAAAGTATGAGCTACTTGAGGTTTTGAGACACTTAAATAATCCTTTGGAGTTTCATGATAGTGTCACAGTACTGTAAATGTCTTGTATGTATCAATACAGCTCTAGAGCTACGGAAATATACACAATTAAAATGATTTATTCGATCTATTTGCAACATAAAATTATTTGATTCAGCTTTAAAGGGTTAGTTCACCCAAAAATGAAATGAGGAAAGATGTGAATGTATGTCTATATTTTTGGTATGAATGTATTTGATTAAATAATTCAATTTAATAATCAGAAATGTGTTTATCTGGCACAAAATTCATAAGGTGAAACATCAAACATGAGCAAAATTAAAAAAATAAATAAATCACGTGAAATCACGTGACTTTGGCGCTCCGAACCGCTGATTCGACACAAAGATTCATAACGCTCCGAAGCTTCAGTGTTTTGAAATCGGCCATCACTATGTAAGTCGTTAATTTGTTTTTGTTGTTTTGGTGCACAAAAAATATTCTTGTCGCTTTATAATATTAATATTGAACCACTGTACTCACATGAACTGATTTAAATATTTTAATACCTTTATGGATCTTGAGAGAGGAAATGTTGCTGCTATTCAGGCCTCACTGAACCATCGGATTTCAACAAAAATATCTTAATTTGTGTTCCGAAGATGAATGAAGGTCTTACGGGTGTGGAACGACATGAGGGTGAGTAATAAATGACATTATTTTCATTTTTGGGTGAACTAACCCTTTAAGCAGATGTTATTGAGTAGCCACTGGGTGGCGCTGGTCAAATTTCTCTAGATGTTTTCTCCGGATTGCTGCGGGAAATCGACGTGGAAAACGTTGAAAAACAAATATTTTTACATCCTTGAGTTTTAAAAAGTTCACGGACATGTGTTATAAGTCATGAAGTGACTAACTAGCTGTATTTTCACAGTGTTTTACAGTCATGTGTAAGTAGTTCATCTGTTTTCTCAGTTTTTTCATCTGTTTTTAGGCGTCATTTCTCTCTCAAGCGAATCGAATCAATGAACCACTTCAGTAAGTAGATTCGGTTAATTGATTCATTGAAAAGTGTTCACAGAAAGTTTTCTTTTTTCTAGTATATCATAATTTTGTTAAACATGCATGTCCCCCAATGGTTTTTTTTTTTTTTTTTTTTTTTAATTTTGTTCATGTTTGATGTTTCACCTTATGAATTTTGTGCCAGATAAACACATTTCTGATTATTAAATTGAATTATGTAATCAAATACATTCATACCAAAAATGTAGACATACATTCACATCTTTCCTCATTTAGTTTAGCTACCTAAAGGAGTATCTTGTATATTTTTACCAACTACAGTAGCTTCACAAACACTAATTTTGTGATTTTTACACATATTTCTCTTTCCCTGATTTTTCATCTTCGTCTTCTTTTTTATGTAATGTTTCCTCACAGTATTATCCTGTTGAGCTCTTGTTTCTCAGCCTTTTCCTGAACTTTTCCTCCTCCTTTCAAGACGGTTTGGGTGATAATTGTTACATAGTTATCATGACTAGTTCCTGTACTTATGAATATAACCTTAATTTTGACTGTAATCTTATGATTAACGACTTCTGTTTTCTTGTTTTTTCACCAGAGTAATTGATGGAAACTGCAAATCAGGGCCCTTTGCATCATGGACATGAAAGAAAGGCTGTGTTTGGAAATGCATACTACTATACTATTTTTACTATTATTTCTACAGTATACATTATGTATACTGAACACAGTATATGAATCTTCTATATGCATGAAATACATGGATGACCTTCCATTTCTAGTGTCGAATGAACCAGAAATAATATCAACTGCATTTGTAACAACTTTCAAGACTCATTATTTGATCAGGCAGCCAAAATGTAATACATTTTAACACAAAAAAATGGATTAAAAATTGGAAATAAGCATATTTATTCCTTAAATACTTTAAATATACAATTTAATGAGGTCATATGAGAAAAACGTAGCATATTACTGTTCAAAACCTATTGCATAATGTATTGTTTCACATACTATTTAAAAAAAAAACATAGTATACTAGTTTTCCATTCTGAACACAGCCAACACAGGGATACGAACATCAGGAATCAAGATCATCACACTCTCTCAGGTACGTGTGTGATTTTTATTGTCCTTTAACATTTATAAATGACCTTCGGAAGAAGCTCAGAGGAAGTAAATGTGAGTTTGTGCACAAATTGCGAGTAAACTGGATTGAGCTGCTGCTGATATCTGCTAGTTTACTATGTTTGCAGCTTGTTATTGTGGGGATTTTCTCAAGAGCCTGTGAATGTTTCTACAGCAATATCCATCTTTACTGAGAAGCTTCTGCTGAAATTGATCGCTTCAGCAGAAATCAACACTTTCAGCGTTAAGAAACCCTCATAGACCTCACAAACACAAGAGTCTCTGAAGTACAGCAACAGTCCAATAACAGAAGACAGGGCTGTTTACAAATGGTTGATCTCAGAGGGAGATGTTATTGCTCAGAGGTTTCTCTTTCTTCGTTCGGGAGACTTAAGGAGTTTAAATACCCACGTTTCTCTGGAGAAATCATCTGTCATACAGTAAGAGTACAGGGCTACGACATTAAAGGGATAGTTCACTTCAAAAATAAAAAATTCTGTCATCATTTACTCACTTTCAAGTTGTTCTAAACCTGTATGAGTTTCTTTTTTCTGCTGAACACAAAAGAAGATATTTTGAAGAATATGGGTAACCAAACAGGGGGGAAAAGTACTATGGAAGTCAATGTTGGGTTTGGTTTCCGACATTTTACAAAATATCTTCTTTTGTGTTCAACAGGAGAGAAAAATTCATACAGGTTTAGAACAACTTGAGGGTGAGTAAATGATGACAGAATTTTTTATTTTTGATTTACTATAGTAAATCAAAAATCCATAAAAAGTTACTTGACATAAAATGAACGTTAACTAAAATAAAATAAAATATTAAAATTATATATAAAATATAAATAAAAAAATAAAATATATTTAAATAATATATAAATAAAATATAAAAAATATAAATAATATAAAATAATATAAATAAAATATAAAAAACTTTATATATATAAAATATAAATTTATTTTTTTTCAGCTAGTTATCAAAGCAACATTTTTCATTTTCAGTTAGTTTAACAATTAAAACTAAACCTGAAATTAATAATATACACACTACCAGTCAAAAGTTTGGAATTGCTAAGATTTTTAATGTTTTTAAAAGAAGTTTCGTCTGCTCACCAAGGCTGCATTTATTTAATTAAAAATACAGTAAAAACAGTAATATTGTGAAATATTATTACAATTTAAATATATTTGAATATATTTTATAAAGTAATTTATTCCTGTGATCAAAGCTGAATTTTCAGCATCATTACTCCAGTCTTCAGTGTCACATGATCCTTCAGAAATCATTCTAATATGATGATCTGCTGCTCAAGAAACATTTATGATTATTATCAATGTTGAAAACAGTTGTGTACTTTTTTTTTCAGGATTCCTTGATGAATAGAAAGTTCAAAAGAACAGCATTTATCTGAAATACAAAGCTTTTGTAACATTATACACTACCGTTCAAAAGTTTGGGGTCAGTAAGAACTTTTATTTTTATTTTTTTGAAAAGAAATGAAAGAAATTAATACTTTTATTCAGCAAGGATGCATTAAATCGATCAAAAGTGACAGTAAAGACATTTATAATGTTACAAAAGATTATATTTCAAATAAATGCTGTTCTTTTGAACTTTCTATTCATCAAAGAATCCTGAAAAAAAAAATATTGTACACAATAAATGTTTCTTGAGCAGCAGATCATCATATTAGAATGATTTCTGAAGGATCATGTGACACTGAAGACTGGAGTAATGATGCTGAAAATTCAGCTTTGATCACAGGAATAAATTACTTTATAAAATATATTTAAACAGAAAACAGTTATTTTAAATTGTAATAATATTTCACAATATTACTGTTTTACACTAAACTTGGTTAAGGTATTTATCTGACAAAATTATTTGGCAAAAAGGCAAAACTACAGGTTTTATTTTACAGTGCAAAAAAAAAAAAACAGCTTAGAAAAACAAAGCTGCAAAGCATTCATTGACTACAACATAATCAGTTATTAATATTTGGTTGGTTCTCTCTTGTTATTGCATGTGTTCATAACTTCTTTGATTGACAGTCAAAAAATATGTTGCACAATTTGGCATGTTTCATAGTTATTATCAAAAATAAAACAATTGACTACAAGCAGAACTATGCAATATATACAAAATTTTTAACAATTTTTTAATAATATATGAATAAAGGGTGAAGATGTCCGTTTGTTCCCACTTTTGTCCACTACTGTGAATAACTATAATAGTAATGATTTTAAAATAACACTGATTCATATTGAGATCTCCGACTTTTGATTGCAGACTTTGGTGTCACTGTCAAATCTGAGCACAGTTTGAGACATTGAGATCAACTCTAGAGGAGACAAATGTGAGATTACTGCGGGCAGAAACATGTAAGACTTTCCATTTGTCCTCAGTTTAATCTCACATGCTCACAAACGGTTGAGATTTGATTTGTGGTTTTTGTTTTCTGTGAGACGTGTGACTCTGACCTGGCAAAATACGTTTTGTGATATTCAGACGTCAAGTCTGTCCCCTGCATGTCTGGGATTGTTTGAGGTTTTGCTGTATGAAAGTCCACCTGGTGAAGAAAAACACCAAGCTGTCAGATCTTAAAAGGTTAGAAGGTCCATAAACAGCTTCAAATCTGTCTGTCACATTTCTGCAGGTCTGACTTTTACATGCACGCTTAAAATGACCACTTCAGACCTTTTGTGATAAGAGCCTTTAGGGCTGTTTGTGAACTTTATAAGCTATTATTGCAAGAAGAAGAAGAAGAAAAAAGCATGCTGCAGGTGACTTGCAAAGGAGTGAAAACACATTCAGGTGATTCATGGTTTTTAAAAGAGTCTCTTCTGCTCATCAAGGCTGCATTTATTTGATCAAAATTACAGGAAAAAATATAAAAACTTATTACAATTTAAAACAGCTGTTTTCTATGTGAATATATTTTAAAGTGTAATTTATATCCAGCGATCAAAGCTGAATTTTCAGCATCATTACTCCAGTCTTCAGTGTCACATGATCCTTCAGAAATCATTCTAATATGATGATCTGCTGCTCAAGAAACATTTATGATTAATATCATTGTTGAAAACAGTTGCTTCATTTTATATTCTTAACAAAGACCAAGACCACTAAATATCCAAGTCATGGGCCGCAGATGGATGTTCTTCAGGAATCCAGTGAACAGAACAGAACTTTGTTCCTCGTGTTGTGCTGAGCTCCAGAAACAGGTGCAGTGAGAAACAACACACATCACACTGCATTTCAGACCCCAGAAACGTGTCATCAGCACATCAATAAACACACACGCAATCCATCACACCCTGAACAGGAAGCAGCAGAGCTCCTCACTTCCTGTGGCCGAACATACAGCTGCTTGACCACACAGGGAGAAAAGAATCCAGGGGATTTTCTGTACGGTATAAGCTGGAAGCGTGTGTTTGGAGAGATAATATTAGCCTCTGACTGTATATATGTGTGTGTGTGTGTGTGTGTGTGTGTTCTGTACTTTTGTATTTGCAGCATTGTGCCATTAGGAGGCAGAGCAGATCAACGGATGAGTTTCAACATTTAGTAAAACACACACAAAAAAGAGAGTATATCTGCTTTAATCATTATTTTTATTATTTATGTCTGTCAGATAGATGGTGTAAATATGATATAATATAATAAATTAAACAATATTATAATTTGTAATAATATAAATATAAACAAACATCATAGAGTGATTATATATTACCAAGTAAATAATATTGTAATATTTTATATTTATATATAATACATGTAATAGTGTGAATATATTTTAAATTAAACAATATTATAATATATTATAAATAACACTATTATGATATAAGATGTACATTTCTGTTAAAAAGTTTGCTTTGATTATTTTTTTTATTATTTTCAAAAGAAGTTTCTTCTGCTCACCAAGGCTGCATTTATTTGATCAAAAATACAGTAAAAAAATGTGAAATACTTTTGTAATGTAAAATAACTTTTTTCTATGTGAGTATCTGTTAAAATGTAATTTATTCCTGTGATCAAAGCTGAATTTTCAGCATCATTACTCCAGTCTTCAGTGTCACATGATCCTTCAGAAATCATTCTAATATGATGTCATTCCAATTAATATTTTTGTGGAACCATGATAATTTTTTTTTTTTTTTTTTTCAGGATTCTTTGATGAATAGAAAGTTCAAAAGAACAGCATTTATTTGAAATATAATCTTTTGTAACATTATAAATTTTTTGCAATTTAATGTGTTCTTGTTCTGTATTAATTACTTAAATATATATATATATATTATTGAACGGTATATAATGTGTCCAAACAGTGTATAATGTAACTTGAATTAGTTCTTGTTTGTTTCAACTGCAAAATTAACAGCAAAATCATTTTGACATGCATTATACATTAAAATAGAGATACATTATACAGTAATGTAAATATTGTAAAATAGATAGTGAATACAAAGACAGACAGAGAGAGCTTTTCCTCCTCAGTTCTTCTGTTTGTTCTTGTTCTTCACAGACTGTGTTTGCATCAGCGTTATGAGCAGCTGACGGCCCACCAGTGGCTTTTCTTTGCTTGCATATAAGCAATAAAAAAGTGCAAATTAACTGGATGAAAACATTTACATTACAAAAGTCAGCACATGTTTATTTAAGAGCAGTTTTGTGCTGTGAAGGAAAAATATTGGCCACTCAGTTATTTAAACATAATTATGATTCTGAGACGTGATAAAAGCCGAGAACAATGTTTAGCCTGAAAGAAAACATGAAACGCCAGATTACATGCTGATTGTTATATATATATAATATAGGCCTAATGTAGCAAATTATTTGTGATTGATGGTTATGAAAAAAATGACATATGAAAAAAATGACAGGCTACTGTAGCAAAAGCTGAGACTTTAGCAGAAGTACAGATGCAGTCGGTGTGCGTAGAGTCAATTAATGACTCTTTCCATGTGTCTGCCATTGGTCTGATGAACAGATATACTATTGAAAGGCTAAACAGCTTTTTAGGCTGGTTAACATTAACTTATGATCACCTCGTCCAGGTGACAATAGAGGAAAGTCAGAGGTCTTTCATTTTTTGATGAAAGATTATGAAGACAAGACTGTTGATTTCCTTAGAATAATTGATAGATTGTTCACAGTTATACATGGAGCATGTATTATGTATGTAATAGGGTGAATTTTTATTTAATTTTAAGATAGGAGAAAGTATTTTAACATATCAAAACCTTTTCTTTTTATTTCTCATGGAATGCATTGTATGATGGATCCACTATTGTATAACCTTGCCCTACTTTACTTGAAAGTACTGGCCTTGTTATTAATAAGGGAGACAGAATACATATGAATGGTGATATATGTATACATAGCTAACGATATAAATCAATGGTATCTGTAATTGTTCATGTGAAAAGATACTATGTTTCATTTAGCAAGCCTGTAACCATCTCGATCATGGACGGAAACGACCATTTACAGCCAATACAGGCAGTTTACTATAGGAAATATGTGTTTTAAAGCTTTTTAACAGTTATAGCCCCACCTATGGTCCAATCTTTTAAAAAAATTTGCATGCTTTTTTGCATGATAATTATGGACCTAGAGAGTCCAGAGAATTGTACTGCATTGGGTTTATTCAAATTGAGTGAAAAACCCACGACTAGTTTGCAAAAGGGACCATGAGTCGAACATGCCACCAAGTTTCGTTCCGATCAGCCTCTGTTAAACTTGTCTAATAGGTGCTCAAAATTCATTGGCCGATGGCGGCCATGTTTTTTGAGATACGCCAATGTCCTTATAGACAATCGTGACTCCTTGGACCAAGACACTGGATGCCAATTTTCAAGTCAATCAGACTAACAGTTGCGCAGTTATAGCTGTTTTCAGATGGAATACATATTAATGGTGATATATGTATACATAGCTAATGATATCTGTAATTGTTCATGTGAAGAAAATCAAAAAGTAAGAAAAAATTATCGGGGTTCAAGCACTTTAAGGCCTTTAAGCACGTGTGTAAAAAGATATTATGTTTCATTTAGCAAACCTGTAACCATCTCAATCATAGATGGAAAACAATACAGCCAATACAGGCAGTTTACTATAGGAAATATATGTTTTTAACAGTTATAGTGCCAACTATGGTCCGATCTCCATAAAAATTGGTATGCTTCTTTAGAGTCAGGTGCTGCATGTGCTTACCTATTTTTATGAAGTTCCGAGTTTTCTTTTCGGAGTTATAGGCTTTTGTGTGCACTTGGCCACACCCCTTTTCTAAATGACCCTGTTATAGCTACCCAAAGGGTAAAATTCAACTTTTTTTTTGGTAATTATTGATCTAGACACTCCAGAGAATTGTACTGCATTGGTTTTATTCAGATTGAATGAAAAACCTAGGACTAGTTCGCAAAAGTAGGTTTTTTACATAATTGCGAATATTTAATAAACAATTTGATTGACAGCAGTGGTTCTTGAGGCAAATTTGTTCAGTATGAAGTGATCTAACAAATGATATAAATATTGTGTGTGTGTGTGTGAAACACCACGTGATTACAGAGGTGTAAAAATCCTAGTGGTCGATTTCTTTCAAAGTTCTCACAGACCATTCCGATCAGCCTTCGTTAACCTTGTCTAATAGGTGCTCAAATTTCATTGGCATGTTTTTTGAGATACGCTAATGTGTCTTATAGACAATCATGGCTCCTTGGACCAAGACACTGGATGCCAATTTTCAAGTCAATCGGACTAACAGTTCCGTAGTTATAGGCATTTTTAAGTTTTTTTCCTGTTATAGTGCCACCAAGTGGCCAATCACCATGATTTTTTTACTGTCACCATAGAC
The DNA here is from genome assembly GCA_037950665.1 of Hypophthalmichthys nobilis. Lineage (NCBI taxonomy): Eukaryota > Metazoa > Chordata > Actinopteri > Cypriniformes > Xenocyprididae > Hypophthalmichthys > Hypophthalmichthys nobilis. Next base: position 1,205,825 of record CM075473.1, on the reverse strand, counting down.
TGAGCCCATACACAGGTGTACCAAGTTTGGTGAAAATATCTAATTCCGTTCACGAGTTACAACCATTTTAGTAAAAGTGGCCACGCCCACTTCAAATGTTTGAACCTCTAAAAACAAATCCTTTCAGCATTTCTACACAAGACTGAAACATCTCTTTGGCATCAGAGAAATACAGTATATCACTTTAACTTTCATGTTTTGAACAAGGTGTCAAACTCGACTAATGTGATTTATTAAAATTCACAGTAAGAATAAGAAAACAAGTTTATTGTTATGAGACATTAGAAGAAGAAAAATGTAGCACAAAAGATGGAAAGGAAAATAGTTTAATTTTTTAACCAGACATTGTTTTCATTGATAAACAAAAGGACGTTGTTTTCATCCTGCAGGGACGAGAAAACAAAGAATGGAATTTAACAAGGCTGTAATTTTTCCCTTTCGTTGCAGTTCTGAAGCTGAATTCTGAAAGATTGTAAAGAGCTGTTGTGTCAGATATTGTCTGTGCGTGTTTCGGCGTATCAGAACAAAACACGTCGAGTCTCAAATCCCCCCACCGGTTTGCCAGGCTTTTATTTCTGTCGCAGCCGCGATTGACAGGCTGTCTTCAGGACCGAGGCAAGCTTGGCAGCGGCGCTCGATTGTCTAGGCTGGGCAAACTGGGCGAGGAGGCGGCTCAAGGCGTTTTCCCATTACACCTTTGCATTAGATGACAGGCAAAAAAGCCTGTCAGACTCCAACCCTCCCACATCGACCAAAAAGTGCTGAATTAAAGCAGTGCTCAGACAGGGGCATTGACAGACGCGGCTCGCTGTCTCTCTCTCTCTCTCATCCCTGAATCAATCCAGTGATCTGACTGCTGGAGATGGGTTTGCAGCTCACTATTGAATCCAGAGGTCAGCGCCGGTCCAGTGGATAAGACCGCTGAGCAAAGTCCCTTATCGTATCTGGCCAAGGACTTCACTGTGACCTTCACAAACATCCCTACAAGCCCAGAGCAGATCGCGCCACACTGTACTGAGACACACTGGGCCTCCTGTTTTATTTTGATTCATTTATTTTGTTGGACAATGAAATCATGATAGCGGTCAGTCTATTGTTCGGTAGCTTTGTGACCTTAAAAGCATATTCAGCACTTTTTGCCAGTAAGCATATTTGTGGTGTGCAAGATACTCAACCAGGGTTATTATAGTTGCATATTTTCAACTAAAACTAAAACCTTTTTTTTAAAAAAAAATCATTACTTAAAATAATACATTAACTGAAATAAAATAAAATACAATTTTTTTATATATTATTTTATTTAAGTTAGTTGCCAAAGCAACATTTCTCATTTTCAGTTTAAACTTTATGTACTAGTTTAATTTTAGTTTAGTTAGACTAAAAGACTAAAACTGAAATAAAATAAATAAGTTTTATAGACGTAAAATGACAAAACACAAAATTACTAGTATTAAAATGAAAGTGGAAAATACTAATTCAAAATATATTATATAAAAAAAAAACTATCTAGTATCTCAATGATACTAAAATAACACTGAAATTACTAAACTGAGTCACTTTTGATAGATTTATCTCTGTTCGGTGTGTATTAAGAACTAAGTTTAAAATAACAAATTTTATTCAGTTTATTCTAAGTAAGTATTTTTAAAACACTTTATGATTAATCAATTGAGATTATAAATTAATAAATGCATGCACTCTAAAAAATGATGAGCTATTTGACCCAAACATGGGTTGAAACAACCCAGCATTTTTTAGAGTGTACATGCATACACACTTTCATACAAGCATGCATACATACATACTTGCATTCATACATACTTGCATGCATGCATACTTACATACAAGCACACAAATGCATGCGCACATACATACATACATACTTGCATACAAGCATACTTGCATACATACATACTTACATACAAGCATGCTTGCATGCATACTTACATGCATGCCTACATACATACTTGCATGCATTCTTACATGCAAGTATACTTACATACATGCATATTTTCAAGCATACATACATACATGCATACTTACATACATACTTAACACATCCACATACATACATGCATACTTAAGTACATAGAAAGAAAGAAAATAAATAAATAAAAATAAAGATTTTCCGGATAATTTCTGGCACAAATGGCACAGTTTCGTGAGAATGACCAATCCCAATTTGCCTGGTAGTAAAGAGCTTATTGGTCTGATTTTGATTGTTTAGTCATTTATGAATATAGAAGACAGCTGCAGTCTCATAAATTAATTAATGTACATCAAGTAAAATGTTGATACAAACAAATATATTGAACTAGAATAAAACCAACTGCTACATTTGATATTTTCTGTAAAAAAAAAAAAAAAAAAAAAAAAATGTTTGCATTGGTGTTGCATTTCTATGCAGGTGTTCTGACTTTGTTGCTAAGTGGGGTCTAGGTATACGTATGGTTTCTCACTGTCTAAATGGTAAAACTACAAAATATATAAAAGTGGCAAAGATTAGATAATGACTGTAGAGTCTTCAAGTGACAAATGAACCATAGATAAATTAGCCAGAGCATTTAGGTTCCAGTTAAAGAGAGATCAATGAAAGGCAGAAGCATTTGGCAGCATTTGGAGCGAGACCAGAGCAGGCGGACGCACAGACCGTTGTGTTTGCGTGGGTTTGTGCCGCTGTGCTTTGACTGGCGTCAGCAGGTGGATTTGGCCGTTTGCAGGCCTCTTTTCTTTAGCTCTTGGAGCTCTTTTTTTTCTGATGACAATTACAGACGTGGACTTCATCCCATTTGGACTGTCATGTCAAACCCGTCCACCTGTCCTCCTGCACAAAGAGCTTTATAGCGCCATACGCAACCGCAAAATGTTGGACGTGGATGCTGTGCCACACTGATGGAAACAGCAGGGATGACAGGACTATCATAATAAAACCAATGCCTCTTCATTTTATTACATACAAATGAACACCGTCTGTCGCACTTGCTAGTTTTAAGGTTTATGTACTGTGCGTGTTTGTCTTAGGACTAAACTTGTATCATTAGCTACTTCATTACAGATGAAGTGGCTTTAGTAGGCTAATTAAATGTCTGCCGTTTAATTGCTGTTAATTTTGCATTTGAAACAAACAAGCACTAATTTGCGTTATATATTTTTTTTTTTTTGTGAATTTTTTTTTAGTTTAAATCTAAAAAATTTCGTTTAATTTTCGTTTAAAGCCAGAGAGAGCAGTTATCATGTTTAGGTATGAAACAGCTTCACAAAAAGTTTTTTTTAACTACACAATATCATTATTTCTGTGTTACAAATATTCATATTATCTCAGAAATACTGTGGTACTAATTAGAAGTACTAATTACATCGTTAATCATTCAATCAAGTGACTGTTAAAAATGTATTTAAGGTTAAATCCTTCAATCAAGAGATTCGTTCAAAAACGCAGTGAAGTCTTTATGAGTGAGTCATTGAATCATTCATTCAAAAGATTTGTTCAAAAATGCTGATTCATCCAGTAATGAAACAAGTGAAGTCTTTATGAGCGAGTCATTGAATTATAAATTCAAGGGATTCATCCAAAAATGCTGATTCATCCAGGAATGAAACAAGTGAAGTCTTTATGAGTGATTCATTGAATCATTAATTCAAGAGATTCATTCAAAAATGCTGATTCATCCAATAATGAAGCAAGTGAAGTCTTTATGAGTGAGTCATTGAATCATATATTCAAGGGATTCGTCCAAACACGCTGATTCATCTAGTAATGAAACAAGTGAACAAGTCTTTATGAGTGAGTCACTGAATCATTCATTCAAACCTATATTTTATTGTTCAAAAGTTTATATGTGAATTTTCTGTAAATAAATTCTATGAAAATGTAAACAAAAAAAACATTATGAAGTAAAATAATATTTATTACGATTCTGTTCTATTTCTACAGCATGTGACAAATCAAATGTAAGTAAATGTCATTGATCATGTGACTAATACAAATTAGAATTCATATACTAATTAATATAACTTGTAATAATAAGTAATGCAAAATATTAGCATCTCAGACTTGACTTGAGCCCACTGTACATGGATATTCTTCTTTGTTTTTCCGTCATTGACTGTACAGTAGTGTACTAGTCATTAAATTAGTGAATAATAGCCTATAACAGGCAAATCTCCCATGTTGCACTTCTCTATAATCCTGCAGACAAATGAAGTGGATCACTGGTGAATGTGCATGACATATGTGTTACACATCATCAATATCCAAACAAATCAATTTTTCTCCTCATTCTATCCTCACTGGAGCCATTTAGCTGGGCCATATTGTTTGGAGGTGATAAAGAGGTCAGTTTCAAGTTGAATTGTGTTGTTGTAATGCAGATATTGTCATGATATTGCAGATATTGTTATGATCTCGCTCAACTCACCACCGGAGTCATTAAAACCGTGTTACTATAACAGCGGTGCAACATCTGCTTACTGCGGTTCAGCCTCATAGAGAAGCTGCTTCAGAAGGATCATTATGGTCAGTTTTGTTTTCATCCTCATTTACTCACCCTCATGTTGTTCCAATCCATATGGTTTTCTTTCTAGCTATATGTCCAAATGGATGGTGAACAAGTAGCATGTTAGTATGATCCTCAAGTGTTGAATATAGGGTGCAACATAAGGGTGAGTAAATGACAACATTTTTAGATCTGCTTTGGCACTGCTGTTGAGCCAGAGAGAGCTGTTGTAATGTTTAGGTATGAAACAGCTTCACAAACAGTCCTTTAAACAGCACAGTATCATTATTTCTGTGTTACAAATATTTATTTTATCATAGAAGTTTATAGTTCGGATATAAACACTGATGTCTATGGTAGCGATCAAAATAGAGTAAATAAACATTGGAAAGTAATTGAGCTTCAAATAACGATTGTGTTAATTACATTGTTAATCATTCAATCAAGTGACTGTTAAAAATGTATTTGTGGTTGAATCGTTCAATTGAGAGATTCGTTCAAAAACGCTGATTCATTCTGTAATGAAACAAGTGAAGTCTTTATGAGTGAGTCATTGAATCATTCTTTCAAGAGATTCGTTCAAAAATGCTGATTCATCTAGTAATGAAACAAATGAAGTCTTTATGAGTGAGTCATTGAATCGTTTATTCAGGAGATTCATCCAAAAACTCTGATTCATCCAGTAATGAAATGAGTGAGTCATTGAATCATTCATTCAAGAGATTTGTTCAAAAACACTGATTCATCTAGTAATGAAACAAGTGAAGTCTTTGAGTGAGTCATTGAATCATTAATTCAAGAGATCAATTCAAAAATGCTGATTCATCTATTAATGAAACAAGTGAAGTCTTTATGAGCGAGTCATTGAATCATTCATTCAAGAGATTCGTTCAAAAACACTGATTCATCTAGTAATGAAACAAGTGAAGTCTTTGAGTGAGTCATTGAATCATTCATTCAAGAGATTCATTCAAAAATGCTGATTCATCTATTAATGAAAGAAGTGAAGTCTTTATGAGTGAGTCATTGAATCATTCATTCAAGAGATTTGTTCAAAAACACTGATTCATCTAGTAATGAAACAAGTGAAGTCTTTGAGTGAGTCATTGAATCATTCATTCAAGAGATTCATTCAAAAATGCTGATTCATCTATTAATGAAACAAGTGAAGAATTGATGAGTGAGTCACTGAATCATTCATTCAAGAGATTCGTTCAAAAACACTGATTCATCTAGTAATGAAACAAGTGAAGAATTGATGAGTAAGTCACTGAATCATTCATTCAAACCTATTTTTTTAAGACATAATTTATTCAGATTAATTAAACATTTTAAACAGACTGTAGCAATTAACATTTTGTCAGTAAATTATGTTATTTTGTTTGGTTGTCTGTTCATTTGTCTCATGTCAAATTGATTTGCTGTTAATTTTGCTGTTAAAACAAACCAGCATGATACACCATGCTTTTTAAAAGAAATTAATATTTTCATTCAAGGATGCATGAATTTGATCAAAAGTGACAGTAAAGACATTTATAATGTTAATAAATGCTGTTCTTTTTATTCATCAAAGATTCCTGAAAAATAAAATGGTTTCCACAAAAAATATGAGCTGTTTTCAACATTGGTAATAATCAGAAATGTTTCTTGAGCAGCAAATCATGATTTCTGAAGGATCATGTGACACTGAAGACTGGAGTAATGATGCTGAAAATTCAGCTTTGATCACAGGAATAAATTACATTTTAACAGATATTCACATAGAAAACAGCTATTTTAGACTCTAATAATATTTCACAATATTACTGATTTTACTGTATTTTTAATTAAATAAATGCACTGAGTAAAAGAGAAGACAAGCAAGACAAAACGTTCTTTCAGAATACAAAAACACAGAGCTAAATGCTGTATGAAAGTGAGCTGTCTAACATTACAGTATTAGAAAGCGCTCAGCTCACAGTTTTGGCTGAATCATCTGCTGGTCGTTTATCACCTCGGCGGGACCCTCTCCTGGCCCCGATTCACATCTAAATCACCACGGCCGACTGCTCTCATCACACGCGCTAAACCCGCCAGCATATGTGAGCCCAGTCCTCCCTCACTGGCAAATTCAGCTGTGATTGAGGAGATTTGCTTTACCCCCGGTGTGTTAAGTAGTTCTCTGCAGCGATATGACACCCGACTGACCCTGAACCAACATTAGAACGACCTTGAAGAGCTTCTCAGGACTGAGGAGAGGACAGAGAAGATAAGGCATTAGATTGAAGTATGAAAGTGACAAATAAGACCCTGGACATCAGCACAAAAGACTTTTTACAGATGTCAGAGTAACTTGAAATAACTCGCATTTATATACAGTTCTGAGAGAACAATTGATTTACCATTTAAAATTCAAGGATTCACGGCTGTGAATAATTTTTAACCCATTCCAAAGCCCAATGCAGAATAATACTGAAGCTAATATTGGGCTAAAGAGGGTTTGCAACTGAATGCTATTGTTATGTAGGAGTTTTATAAACGATATAATGTTAAAAATAAACTCAGACAGCATTGTGTGTGTCCTTCACAGTGAAGCAAGTGCTGCAATAAACTTTGCAATGAAAAAAAAAATAATTCAAGATTGAAGGCCAGTTGAGATAAATGTTTAAGATAAGAGATAAGAGATAAATTATACCTTCTCTGACCCACCAAAGCCCCTTGTATAACAATATGCAGTTAAAATTGCTGTGTAAATGAATTTTTCACCTCTGAGCAGCATTAAAAAGTCTGTGTAAATACTACACCTTATTGCCACTTCAAAGCGCTTCTGTGCCACATTTGTAGTGTAGATTTGGCAATAGATTGTTTAAAGGGGATAATATTATGCCCCTTTTCACAAGATGTAATATAAGTCTCTGGTGTCTCCAGAATGTGTCTGTGAAGTTTCAGCTCAAAATACTCCACAGATCATTTATTATAGCTTGTTAAATTTGCCCTTATTTGGGTGTGAGCAAAAACACGCCGTTTTTGTGTGTGTCGCTTTAAATGCAAATGAGCTGCTGCTCCCGCCCCCTTTCCAGAAGAGGGCGGAGCTTTAACAGCTCAACAACAACAAAGCTGGAGAATCTCACGCAGACAAAAATGACGATTTTGTTCAGCCTTACATTGTTCACACCGGAGTCGACACTGATGGAGAGACTCAGGAAGAAGTTACAACTTTTAGGACGTTTCTGAATGGTTAGTGGAAACGTGGACATTTCCTTCATAAATGAAATTCAACCACAGTGTCTTCAGTGGCTCAGATGCCGGGAGTCTATGGAGACTCTTATGTTCGTTGGTACATCCACTAACAGAACATTTGTAATGTTTTTTTGGCACAAACATTGTATATCTTCAGTTGCTACAGCAAGTAAACAGAAATGGCGGACTGCTGCGAATCACTCAGGGTCAGGGTTGCCAGGTTTTCATAACAAAACCCGCACAATTGCTACTCAAAACTAGCCGCGTTTCGCGGGGGTCCCGCAGTAAAATCCGCTCTTTTGGCTGGGTTCCCCTGGTAAAGTTCGCATTCCAGGGGCTAAATATCATGTTATTTGGGGTCGCTTCAACCCGCAGACATGAAAAACAACCCACAGCAACAGTGTTAAAGGGGAATTCCGTGGGAAAACCATGGATTTGGCAACACTGCTCAGGGTGGTTTCTATGCTAATGGGTATAATAGGTCCCCTTTAATGCATTTACACATATCGACTCTACTTTGATACTCGTATAGGTAGGTCAGGTTTGATCAATTTAGTCTGGCTTTTATGCGGAATTGTGTCTTTACACAGAATTTTTGAGCAGGCACAGAGCAGCCTTAACTGTGTAAAGATGTCTAATGAGTGTGGCACATAAAGTTACGGATGTTCCAGATCAGACACTAATGAGTTTGCATTTTAGTTAGGATGCTGCCTATGTAGACAGCAGGGCAGCTCACTGGGGTTTGAGTGGAGTGTGTGTCATGGATAGTTACCCTGAAGGTGTGGATTGGTCCAGCGCTGTCCCTCATCCGTTGTCAGGGAAACGTCCCGTGGATGGCACACGTGCTTCATACTGACTCACGTCTGTGAGGAGATGGAACGGCACAGATAAGCAGAGATCTGGGACCAGAGGACTGGAACAAATTCAATGACAGTCCCGCATCGTCACCATGGAAGCAGATGAAATGACGCTGTAACGCTTGAACACTGATGAAATCCTTTCTGCTGGACACTGACTCGCTTTAAAGTCACCATGAGATCAAAATGGACTTCTTGTTTTTTTATTATAGAATATTGCTGTTTATTCTAAATGATTTATCGGTGCACATCATTATTGTTTTACATTCATGTTCCTCATAATCTTGAATCAGATATCTTCCCCTTTTCTTGCAGCATCTCTTCTCTTCTCTGATGATGAGGGCGGGGCAACCTGTCACTCACATGAGATCCACCAATAGCAATCAATTCCCCACAGACAAAATCAAGCCCCGCCCTACATTTGTTCTTGTCTGTGAAGCGTTTCACTCAGATATACGGCACAATAGGGACAAAAAGATGATCGCAATTTCCATTTAATGCTGACTTTAAACAACTTATGATTTTAAACATGTATTATTAAATGTTGAAATTATCAATAAATACTGTAGAAATATTGTTCTTCTCTACAATTATAACAAATGAAACCTTATTGTAAAGTGTAACCTGACGTTCACTGAAGTTATTTGACTTTCTTCTCAGCACGTTTAGAGTTTCAGTTATAGTTAACCCTATAATCTACTACACTCTAAAAATGATCTAAAAAAGTTGGGTTAAAAATGGACAAACTTAACGATTGGGTTGTTTTAACCAAGCAAATGGGTTGTTTTGACCCAGCGGTTGTTTTTGTTTAACCCAGCGATTGGGTTGTTTAATGCATTGATTGGATTGTTTTAACCCAGCGATTGGGTTGTTTTAACGCAATGATTGGGTTGTTTTAACCCAGCGATTGGGTTGTTTAATGCATTGATTGGATTGTTTTAACCCAGCGATTGGGTTGTTTTAACGCAATGATTGGGTTGTTTTAACCCAGCGATTGGGTTGTTTAATGCATTGATTGGATTGTTTTAACCCAGCGATTGGATTGTTCTAACGCAATGATTGGGTTGTTTTAATCCAGCGAATGGGTTATTTTAACCCAATGATCGGATTGTTTTAACCCAGCGATTGGGTTGTTTAATGCAATGATTAGGTTGTTTTAACCCAGTGATTGGGTTGGTTTAATCCAGCAAATGGGTTGGTTTAACCCAGCGGTTGTTTTTTTTTTTTTTAACCCAGCAATTGGGTTGTTTAATGCAATGATTGGGTTGTTTAATGCAATGATTAGATTGTTTTAACCCAGCAATTGGGTTGTGTAATGCAATGATTAGATTGTTTTAACCCAGCGATTAGGTTGTTTAATGCATTGATTGGATTGTTTTAACCCAGCGATTGGGTTGTTTTAACGCAATGATTGGGTTGTTTTAACCCAGCGAATGGGTTGTTTTAACCCAGCAATTGGGTTGTTTAATGCATTGATTGGATTGTTTTAACCCAGCGATTGGATTGTTTTAACGCAATGATTGGGTTGTTTTAATCCAGCGAATGGGTTATTTTAACCCAATGATCGGATTGTTTTAACCCAGCGATTGGGTTGTTTAATGCAATGATTAGGTTGTTTTAACCCAGTGATTGGGTTGGTTTAATCCAGCAAATGGGTTGGTTTAACTAGCGGTTGTTTTTTTAACCCAGCAATTGGGTTGTTTAATGCAATGATTGGGTTGTTTAATGCAATGATTAGATTGTTTTAACCCAGCAATTGGGTTGTGTAATGCAATGATTAGATTGTTTTTAACTTAGCGATTAGGTTGTTTAATGCATTGATTGGATTGTTTTAACCCAGCGATTGGGTTGTTTTAACGCAATGATTGGGTTGTTTTAACGCAATGATTGGGTTGTTTTAACCCAGCGAATGGGTTGTTTTAACCCAGCAATTGGGTTGTTTAATGCATTGATTGGATTGTTTTAACTTAGCGATTGGATTGTTTTTAGCATATGATTGGGTTGTTTAATCCAGCGAATGGGTTATTTTAACCCAATGATCGGATTGTTTTAACCCAGTGATTGGGTTGTTTAATGCAATGATTAGGTTGTTTTAACCCAGTGATTGGGTTGGTTTAATCCAGCAAATGGGTTGGTTTAACCCAGCGGTTGTTTTTTTTTTTTTTTTTAACCCAGCAATTGGGTTGTTTAATGCAATGATTAGATTGTTTTAACCCAGCAATTGGGTTGTTTAATGCAATGATTGGGTTGTTTAATGCAATGATTAGATTGTTTTAACCCAGCAACTGGGTTGTGTAATGCAATGATTGGATTGTTTTAACCCAGCAATTGGGTTGTTTAATGCAATGATTAGATTGTTTTAACCCAGCAATTGGGTTGTGTAATGCAATGATTGGATTGTTTTAACCCAGCGATTGGGTTGTTTAATGCAGTGATTAGATTGTTTTAACCCAGCAAGTGGGTTGTTTTAATCCAGCGATTGGGTTAAATGTTTTCCCAACCTGCTGTTTAGTTTTATTTAACTCAACTATTGTTTAAAAATTACTGTATTTCTTGCTTAAAATGAACCCAAAGTATGTTGGAAATTAGCATTTATTAATATGTTTAATAAATGAACATTTATTAATAAGTTTAATGAATAATAATTAAACAAACTTTTATTAAATTGTTTATTAATAAATGTTCACCTTTTGATTATTATTGTTGCCTCTAGTAATTATGTATCAAAACAACCCAGTCGGTGGGTTTGTCCATTTTCAACCCAACCTGGGTTGTTTTTAACCCAGCATTTTTTAATGTTGACTTTCTTCTCAGCACATTTAGAGTTTTAGTTATAGTTATCTATAATAACCCTGTTTTTCACCTGTTTAATCGTCCAGCAGGTGAAAATTATGCAGCTGATCACAACATGATGTGAGGAATCATTCATGCTGCAGGATGATGCACACATTCATACACTAACAGAAAAAAATACAAAGCAAAAGCCAGCATAGCCTTTGGATTATTCTTTCTGCCTATACTTCACTCTCATGGGCGGAAATTCAGTGAATTCACTTTTATGACATCAAGGGTCATCAGAGTGAATTGAAACAGCCGTGCCATTGTCGTGTCTGACCGCTTGCATTATATTCCCAGGAACAAAGACCTCCTGGAGCGCTGTACCGTGTTTTTGTACAGTAAATGAATTGATTGGACATTCCCACATCTCCGGCTCGACTACAAACAAAAGCTGGTCCTGTTGGAGCCGGTATCCCTGAAGTAGTTACGGCGTCTCTGCACTGCAGAACCTTCCTGCTCAGCATTCATGTGAACCGACGCAGCATTAAGCATGACGCTGAGAAGCTCAACAGGGCAATTAGAGCAGATGGGGAAGGAGATTGTGTTCGAACAGTAGACTGTAAATTCACTAAAGGCTCTTGGAATTTCTACCTCCAGTCTATACTGAGACAAATACTCAATTTTACTCGCTCTGTCTCTCTCTCTCTCTCTCTCACACACACACACACACACACAAAATGCAGTAAATCCAATGGGTGCATTAACTCTACGCTGCATACACACTCGGTTTATTTAACTTTATTTAACTGCATGATTATATAAAGTTTGTTGCATTTTATTATTTGCATTTGACTGCTGTCAGAACAGTTTAGAACTGCTGGTCTAATATTTGCATTTATTTAGCAGATGTTTTTCATCAATTCAGTACTCTATAACGTTATGTAACTCTCATTTTACCATAATAATTCATCTTAGTCCATTAAAATATTCAGTAATGTAAACAGGGAGGATCAGAAGGCTGATCAAGTGAAAGCAAACAGCCCTTAATCAGTCACTGCAGTGCTTTACCCGGATCTCAAAGCCACAATTAAACTAATTACAGGGCAGCAAGCAGCATAATATTAAGGCTATTTTTAGGCGATTATCGAATTATTCATTAGACGCCTCCAAAGTGCACAGGAGTTCGATTGAGTTAATGCAGTAATGCTCCAGAAAATAACATGCGCTAAACCAGATCTGAATGATCATAACATTACAACTTTTAATTTGTTGGTTATATTTTTATATTTTTCTCAAAATCATGCTCTGGTGCATCATAATTCTGACATAAAAAGTCAATATTATGACTTGAAAATTTGAAATTACAAAATTGAGAATGAAAATTAAAAATTATTACTTAAATTGTAGAAATTATGGCATAAATTGAAATGATGACTTAAAAAGTTGAAATTATGACAACTGAAATTGACAAAAAGTTGAAATTGAGATTAAAGTCAAAATTATTACTTAAATTGTAGAAATTATGACACTAAATTGAAATTATTATTTAAAAATGTGAAATTATGATTTAACAATTTGAAATTATCACAATAGAAATTATGACATAATATATGAAATTGACATGCTAAATTGAAATTCAGATTAAAGTCGAAATTATGACAAAGTTGAAATTAAGACATACTAAAATGAAATTATGATATAAAACGTTGAAATGATGACATACTAAATCAAAATTATGAGATTAAAATGTTGAAATTATTACTTAAAAAGTTGAAATTATGATATATTAAATCTAAATTCAGATTAAAGTCGAAATAATGACAAAAAGTTGAAATTATGACATACTAAATCAAAATGATGAAATTAAAAAGTTAAAATTCTTACTTAAAAAGTTAAATTATGACATACTAAAATGAAATTGACAAAAAGTTGAAATGATGACATACTAAATCAAAATTGTGAGATTAAAAAGTCAAAATTATTACTTAAAAATTCAAATCATGACATAAATCAAAACTGAGATTAAAGTTGAAATGATGACAAAAAGTTGAAATGATGACATCAAAATTATGAGATTTTAAGTAATAATTTTGACTTTTTAAAGTCGAAATTATGGCTAGTCTTATTATGTCATAATTATGACTCAGTATGTTATAATTGACTTTTATCTCATAATCTTAATACATTTTTTCTTGTGTATCAGAAATGACCTTCCATAGGATGTGGTTTTGCAACAACAGCAAAAATTCATCCAACAATTTAATTGGGCGTGTCCTGTGAGGTCACTTGATTTTATAGTCAGACTTTTTACTGCATCACTGAGTTTCTCAGTGCGTCATAATCCAGAGGTTTCAGATAAAGGTCTGAAGGATCTGCTCAGACCAGCTGTTTGCAGATCCGTAGTCTGACGACACTCTTTTAATGACCTCTTAAATTCTCAGTTAGCCTGTGATCGCTCCATCTGTCCTCCGATGGCATCTGCATCGAACCCGCTGATGGACCCGCAATGCGATTTCATACAAATCTCCTCCTCTCAAGCGAGGTCAACTTTGGGGTCCTGAGAAATAAATTGCTTTTGAAAGCTGCGCTTGCAGATGGTGGCCATCTTGCTTAGCATCACAGGGGCCGGTTTTCTGGCTTTGGTTCTGGCCGGTACCGACCCGACGGCGCTCCGTCTGATTGACCGCAGGTGCGACGCTCGATTTACAGTCTCGCTGGCCCACGTTATCCCACAGATCTGCGCTGAAATAGTTATCACTGATGACACCCAATGTAATTGCTAATTACACGCCTCGGCAAACACATTTTCTCGCTCTCCACCCTCTTCTCTCCTGTTTTCTGAGGCGAAATCTTGAGAGTTATTTATTTTTCCACTTTATTCTCTGTGCTTGGATTGTGAGACTCGTGTCATTTGGAAAAAAAGGGTGCACTTCTCTGAATGTATAACACTGTCTCACTCGCTTTGAGTAAATTAAATTTCCAATTTGATAAATGTGGGAATGCACTTCTCATCATGGAAATATGAATTGCAGCTGCTGGGAGGAAATATTGGCAGAACTGTGATCGTAATTTTGGCATTTCAAAACAAATGTATCATAATATATTTAGGGCTTTGTATCTCATTATGAGAGTATAAAACAATCCTCAAATAAACATTCTATTATTTATTTAGCAAGAAAACTAATGCGTATCATCCGTGGAGAAAAGAAATAGTTGTGTAGGAGTAGTGCATGAGTTTTGTATATATTTATATAAATGCAACATACATTTTAATTAATCTATTTAAAGTTTATTTAAATGAAATGTTGTTAAGAGTAATCATGTTCTGTAACTGTTAATAATTAATAAACAAGAACAGTCTGATAATTTGCAGATTACAAGTATTACTGATATTTGATTATTATTACTTGATATTTAACCTGTGAAATCTCAAAAACTTTCCATATAATAGATACTTGATTGTACTGGATTTAACAGAAAATAAGTGTTAATGTCCATCCCAGAAAAAGAATAAGTGGAGTTTTTATGCATTGGGCTTTTTTATAAATCATCATATTAGAATGATTTCTGGAGGATCATGTGACACTGGAGTAATGATGCTGAAAATTCAGCTTTGATCACAGGATATAAATTACAGTTTACAATATATTCACATAGAAAACGGCTATTGTACATTGTAATAATATTTTTTACTGTATTTTTGATCAAATAAATGCAGCCTTGGTGAGCAGAAGAGACTTTCAAAAACATTTAAAAATCTCACCAACCCCAAACCTTTGAAAGTTTTGAGTGGTTGCTAGGGAGTTGCTGAGGTGTGTGGGTGTGGAGTGCTTACTAGGGAGTTGCTAAGGTGTTTAGAGTGGTTGCTAAGGAGTTGCTAAGGTGTTCTGAGTGGTTGCTGCTAGGGGTTTGCTCAGTTGTTCAGAGTGGTTGCAAAGGAGTTGCTAGAGTTTTAGAATGGTTGCTGTGGAGTTGCTAAGGTGTCCAGAGTGGTTGCTAGGGAGTTGCTAAGCTGTTTTGAGTGGTTGCTGCTAGGGTTTTTCTTAGTTCTTCAGAGTGGTTGCTATGGAGTTGTTAAGGTGTTAGGAGTGGTTGCTAGGGATTTGCTCAGTTCTTCAGAGTGGTTGCAAAGGAGTTGCTAGATTTTTAGAGTGGTTGTTAGGGAGTTGCTAAGGTGTCCAGAGTGGTTGCAAAGGAGTTGCTAGAGTTTTAGAATGGTTGCTGTGGAGTTGCTAAGGTGTCCAGAGTGGTTGCTAGGGAGTTGCTAAGCTGTTTTGAGTGGTTGCTGCTAGGGTTTTTCTTAGTTCTTCAGAGTGGTTGCTATGGAGTTGTTAAGGTGTTAGGAGTGGTTGCTAGGGATTTGCTCAGTTCTTCAGAGTGGTTGCAAAGGAGTTGCTAGATTTTTAGAGTGGTTGTTAGGGAGTTGCTAAGGTGTCCAGAGTGGTTGCAAAGTAGTTGCTAGAGTTTTAGAATGGTTGCTGTGGAGTTGCTAAGGTGTCCAGAGTGGTTGCTGCTAGGGGTTTGCTCAGTTCTTCAGAGTGGTTGCTATGGAGTTGTTAAGGTGTTAGGAGTGGTTGCTGCTAGGGATTTGCTCAGTTGTTAAGAGTGGTTGCAAAGGAGTTGCTAGATTTTTAGAGTGGTTGTTAGGGAGTTGCTAAGGTGTCCAGAGTGGTTGCTAGGGAGTTGCTAAGCTGTTCGGAGTGATTGTTAGGAAGTTGCTAAGGTGTTCGAAGTGGTTGCTGCTAGGAGTTTGCTCAGTTCTTCAGAGTGATTGTTAGGGAGTTGTTGCTGTTAGGGATTTGCTCAGTTCTACAGAGTGGTTGCAAAGGAGTTGCTAGAGTTTTAGAATGGTTGCTATGGAGTTGCCACTGTGTTAGGAGTGGTTGCAAGGGAGTTACTAAGGTGTTTAGAGTGGTTGCTATGGAGATGCGAAGGTGTTCGGAGTAGTTGCTGCTAGGCATTTGTTCAGTTCTTCAGAGTGGTTGCAAAGGAGTTGCTAGGGTTTTAAGAGTGATTGCTATGGAGTTGCTAAGCTGTTCATAGTGATTGTTAGGGAGTTGCTAAGTTGTTTGGAGTGGTTACTAAGAAGTTGCTAAGGTGTCCAGAGTGGTTGCTAGGGAGGTTCTAAGGTGTCCAGAGTGATTGTGAGGGAGTTACTAAGGTGTTTGGAGCGGTTGCTGCTAGGGATTTGCTCAGTTGTTCATTTAAAAATCTTACCAACCCTAAACTTTTGAATAGTGTGTAAATAATATATATTATAGTAGATGTTTTATCAGTGGCTGATTCTTTTTTGGAGTCTCCTTAAATGTAGTTAAACTGCAACTAAAATGCAAATAGGCCTGTTTAAAACATTAAAGCATCAATTCACAGCAAAAATTCCTGTATTTTTGTCTTGTAGTTAGTACTCTAAACAAGATTTCAAATACATTTACCTGAGAAGTAAATCACATAAGATATTAAATCTGTTTTTAGAGAATGTTTCCTTGTTTCAAGCATAAACCTCAATAAATTTGGTCATAAAAACCATCATCACCGTTTCCCGTCACAAAACACTTGAGAAAAAGCAGAAATCAACTGGAACTATAATCTTCTAAGCTCTTAAATAAAACAGAAAACAGCAACCTGCTTTTACAGATGAAATGACAGTGTGTTCAGTGAGCGGAAACGCAGAAAAAACCCTCTCCAAGTATAAACTGAACTCAGTGCATTTCAGACGCCCAACACTATGCAGCTCCAACCGCTTCCCTTCCAGCCTCAAGATTAATTGCCATATTCACAGTTTTTTCTCAGAGATGTGGTCTGTCCGTCGGCACGTCGTTACGTTCTCATCCATCAGTGTCGGCAAACATTGGAAGGTATTCAGTCGCCGCACGTGAACCGAATACGCTCCATCCGATCTGGATGATCTGCCACGCCAAGGCCTTCCCAAGATGCATCTCCCTTTCTTCCCACCTGAACTGCATCACTGTAGCTTGGTTTCCCTCTTGATCAAGCACAGGATATTTCCTGGGAAAATAAGAGCATGCGAAGGCGGACTTCTGCTTAAGGAAATGATGAAGCACGATGCGTTGATTCTTCTCCATCCAGCACCACAAACCCAGGGCAAAAAAAGGTCTGATGGTTTGATAACCCGATGAAAGAGTAAAATGAATGTGTCCGTGTCAGAGGGATAACATATGGCTCCCTGCAGCTGTGTAAATAGGATAATGGCTACTGTCATCTTTTGTAAAGCTGCACCTCTAAGATTTGTTACCGGGAATGCAGACTTTGCAATAATGAGCCGCGGTTAAATAATTCAAATCGAGTTTTTCATGTAAGCCGGTGACTTATTGCACGTCCTCGCGGGTTCATCCGTTTCTGTTCAGCCCACAGTTTAATGATACGCATGTATCGGACGGGTTTCATACATCACTCTATTCTCACTGCATATACATTATTGAGCCCCACATAATGATCGGACTCAGATCTAATCCCTCATATGCAAACATCAACATCAAGCTGTTCTAATGATGAGAGAAATATGCATATTTAAAACCTGTTTAATCCAACCTTCCTGCTTTCATTGCTAATGCACATTGAAGTTTCATCATACATATCCAGTGCAGGAGTGTGTATTTGCCGACAGATTAAGACGATCTGGGTTTGACTAAAGAGCTGACTGACTTGACAAAGTGGCACTTGGAACAATCACATACAAAACTTCTGCATATGTACAGTTTCGAGACACAAAATCGCTTTATATCACTGAAGAATATTTTGAGTTTCGCTGCAAATGTGACATTAACTTTCCTGTGGTTTAAATAAATAATATCGATAGGATGGATCAGCAAAGATCTGGCTCTTGGCTTGACAAAGCACTGTCTTTAAAAAAGTCTTGACATTTGAAGGTCATGCAAGTCTCGTGTAGTTTAAATTCGTGAGTGCTTTGAAGAGAGATTAGATGTTTGAAGGTTAAACGTATCTTGTGAACTTGCATTATAAAGCCATTTATGTAATGTTCTGAATGCTTGTTATGGGATCGGCTGCATGTTCTTTTGGAGTTGCTAAGGTGTTTGGAGTGGTTGCTAGGGAGTTTCTAAGGTGTTCACTGTCCAGAGTGATTGCTAGGGAGTAGCCAAGGTGTTAGGAGTGATTGCTAGGGAGTAGCTAAGGTGTTCACAGTGGTTGCTATGGATTTCCTAAGGTGCCTGGAGTGGTTGCTAGGGAGTTGCTAAGCTGTTCGGAGTGGTTGCTGCTAGGGAGTTGCTCAGTTGTTCAGGGAGGTTAGGGAGTTGCTAAGGTGTTAGGAGTGGTTGCTAGGGAGTTGCAAGGTAGTGTGCTTTTTGATACCAATCTTTCATTTGAAAGCCATGTTTCTAGCATCTGTAAAACCGCATTCTTCCATCTTAAAAATATATCTAAACTACGACATATGCTCTTTATGACAAATGCGGAACAGTTAGTTCATGTGTTCATGACCTCAAGGCTAGATTACTGTAACGCTCTACTGGGTGGTTGCCCTGCACGCCTAATAAACAAACTCCAGCTGGTCCAAAATGCAGCAGCTAGAGTTCTTACTAGAACCAGGAAGTATGACCATATTAGCCCAGTTCTGTCAACACTGCATTGGCTCCCTATTAAACATTGTATAGATTTTAAAATCTTGCTACTTACCTACAAACCACTAAATGGTTTAGCTCCCCAGTACCTGAGTGAGCTCTTAATGCATTATAGTCCTTCACGTCTATTGCGATCTCAGAATTCTGGTCAGTTGATAATACCTAGAATATCAAAATCAACTGCAGGTGGTAGATCCTTTTCTATTTAGTACCTAAACTTTGGAACAGTCTTCCTAACACCGTTCGGGAAGCAGACACACTCTGTCAGTTTAAATCTAGACTAAAAACACATCTGTTTAAACTTGCATACACATTATCTACTTCTATAATTCAATTCATGTAAATTGTTAGGCTGCATATATTAGGTCAGCCAGAACCGGGAACACTGCCCATAACACCTGATGTACTCGCTACATCATAAGAAGAATGGCGTCTACGCTAATATTAGTCTCTCTGTTTATCCCGAGGTTTGCCCCAGCCTGCATCTAGACATGATGATAACGCAGCCCTGACGTTTCAACTAATCTATCCCCTCCGAAGGCCTCCTTCCCTTTCCTTTCCCTATGTATAGATAAAACATTATCAAAATTATTCCATTTCGCATAGATCCGCGGACACAACTAATTTTTCTGTATTATGCGGACCAGTAAAGTGATTTGGCAAATATCACTTTTTTAAAAAGACCAAGCTTCTGCGCACACACACACTCAAACACGCAAACCTATAGACTAAACATGTAAATGAACGGCAAGAATGCATTAAAGGTCTTCGGTTTTTCAGTAGGAAAGGTGTTATTTAAGCAGCCCCTAAATTAATAATTAACAATTTTACAGCAGAAGTGATTCAATCAAAAACCAACTTTAGCTCGATAATAATTTTCCTATTTTCCTATTGAAGCTGCTTTGAAACAATATGTATTGTGAAAAGAGCTATATAAATGAAGATGACTTGACTATGTTCTAAACAGTTGCTAAGGTGATAGAAGATTTTAAAAAAGAAATTAATATTTTTAATTTAGCAAGGAGCATTAAAATGATCAAAAGTGACCGTAAAGACATTTATATAATGTCTCAAAAGATTTCTAAATGTATAACAGTTTCCACAAAATCTATAGCAGCACAACTGTTTTCAACATCGATAATAATCATAAATGTTTCTTAAGCATCAAATCATCATATTAGAATGATTTCTGAAGGATCATGTGACACTGAAGACTGGAGTAATGATGCTGAAAATTCAGCTTTGATCACAGGATATAAATTACAGTTTACAATATATATTTACTTTGAAAACAGATATTTTGAATAATATTTCACAATTTTACTGTATTTTGGATCAAATAAATGCAGCCTTGGTGAGCAGAAGGGACTTTCAAAAACATTAAAAAAAATCGTACCAACCTCAAATTTTCCAACAGTAGATGAATAGATTTATAAGAGAAGCATAACAGTACGTTGGCAAGTGAACATAATGATTTTCAGCATCTCATCCATTTCTCTGACAGGAATCCTCTAAATGATTCGCTCGTATTTTTCAGCATGTGTGATATTGAACAGAACTCCATGTGATGGTTTTATCAAGTGATCATAGATCAACAAGGCAAGAATGTAATCTCTGCACAAAGATACACCCATTAATTCTTATAAAACGCTCCAACAAAAACTGAAAAAACTGTCATGGGAAAGACAAAGAGAGTCACTTTTACTCGCCTTTGCATTCAAATGAAAATATTTGTTGTTCCCAGAGCTGTTTTAAACTATTGCGTTCCTCGTCCATAACACAAGCCTGTCTTCACAGGCCGCGTGACGGTGGTCCAGGAGGCGCGTCACGGGTCACGGCAGACCCAGAAGAGCACAACATCTGCCAGACACATCCGCACGAAATCCCCTGAGGACCCAACCGTCTATCGGCACACAAAAATCCACGGGAAAAGACCTCGCGTTCACCCTCTCGCTGCCACCGTGACAAGTTCGTCTGCCTCTGACCTCTGACCCCGAGAATGACCCACCCGTGACGCCCTGCAGACTGAAGCCAACCGTAAAGATAATAGCAAACACACCCTGCATAAACATGTCCAGACTTCCCGTAAACAGAGCATTGAGACGTTCTTTCTCTTCCAGATGTGTTGAAAAGTTATAGATGTAATGCAATCTGCAAAACAAACCCCATTAGTGTCATTAAACACACATATAAGGTGTTTCCAACGCCAAAACAATCAATATATAGGCCTGAACTTAGCCCAAATGAGTTTGGACTGCGGTGCAGATGTCACCTTCATATCCGTCTGTAACGTGAACGCTGACCTTTGCGAGATCTGCATCTTGAAGTCATTTTCTAGCAGATTAATCAACGGTGAAGCTTGAGAGAGCGTCGCATTTATCACGGCTGATATATCAGGGTTTGTTTATGGATACATGCTACCTTTCTCACGTCTCTTTGTGCTTAATTAACCAGTGGCATTTTCACTTTCATTATGAATCTAATTATCTGTCATTTCAGCGTGACAATGTGGGAGATATTAAGATAGAAATATCTTGAACATTAAGACAATTATAAAAGTCATCGTTCAAAGTAATTGTTCAGTTAAACTTCACAATCTCAATTAATGAATATTCATAAAGTAGCTAATGTCAGTGTGAAGTAAACAGCATGTTTGAAGCATATTTTAGGTAGTTTATATATGCATATGAATGTTTATTTAGCAAAATCATGATTTTAGGTTCAAGTTTATGAATGTACAAGGTTTGGGGTTGGTTAAATGTGTTTAAAAGAAGTCTCTTCTGCTCACCAATGCTGCGTTTATTTGATCAAAAATACTGCTAAAGAATGTGAAATATTTTTACAATCTAAAACAGCTGTTTTCTATGTGAATATACAGTAAAGTGTAATTTATATCCTGTGATCAAAGCTGAATTTTCTTCAGTGTCACATGATCCTTCAGAAATCATTCTAATATGATGATTTGCTGCTCAAGAAACATTTCTGATTATTATCAATGTTGAAAACAGGTCATATGTTTGTGGAAACCGTCATACATTTTATTTTTCATGGTGAATAGAGAGCTCAAAAGAACTGCAAGAAATCTTTTGCAACATTATGTCTTCTTTTTGATTATTTTTAATGCTGAATAAAACTACATGACCCCCCAAAACAGCATGTGTTTATCCATGAAGGTTTAAGATCTCACCATCTGAAACAAAACCTCATTTTAAACTCACTGAAAAATCAGTGTCTTCATGAGCTCACGGCTGTTTGACGGCACGTCCAGTTGATTTACACTGATTATCACAGTAAATATGCTGCGCACAAATCAGCAGAGCAAAGCCGTAATGTATTTGTGTATGTAGAGAAGCTGGCAGACTCATGAATCATGGCCGTTGATTTGGGTGTAATGACGACGGAGCAGAGATGAGTCTGACAGAGATGGAGACGTGAGACCTTATTTACACCAACTGCACAAATCATTAAATGTTCTCCACTTCGTTTCTGAGCTATTGTATGAATCATTCGTTTAACTCCGCTGGAATACTGAACTCTGATCAGTGAGTTCAGTGACCGTTACTGAAGACGACGCAATGATTCATGAGTGCTGAGCAGCACTTGTCATTGCCATCGCTTCAGTTTATTTCTGTTGCTACCAATGCTGGGCAAATTGGATTAATTTCTGTTTGGAACTAATTATGAACATTACAGATGGCCTGTAATCGTTTTTCCAGAATATGCTGTGTGCGTTTGCCAGTGAACAGTTTAATGTGTTATTGTTTTCTTTGGGCTGCAAACAGCAGAACTCAAGCAGCGTAATGTTTGAAGAACTGGTAATGCTTCTGCCATTAGAGCAAGAGAGACCATCTCAAATTCATTTTTTCATAATTAAAAAAAAAAAAAAAAAAAAAAAAATTTAATGGGAAAAAAGCCATTAGAAAATGTGAAATTGATGCATTTTATTAGTAATCTTTTGAAGCTCTCTATTCTACATTAGCTCAAAAATGAACACTAAAAGACACTGGGTTAAGGATGGGTAAATATAGGGCAGAACACATGCACATTGCCCAGCAAATGGGGTTGTTTATTTAACTCAGCATAATGGGTTGATTCATTTTTACTATAATACTAGCTTATTTTATTTTATTATTATTTTTTTTTACTTTTTACATGAATTGATGTTTACAGATGAACTTAAATCCTCTAAACTTTTTTTTAAATACTCCACATAACCGCTGGTTTGCATGATAATTCCTTTTTCTTTTTTTATTATATTTTATATTATAGGGCAATTCCAGCGGTGGACGTGACATTTGCAGTCAAAACTTGAAATATAAATTCTCAGAGAATGCATTTAATACCAACATATTGAACCGTCTGTTTATATATTCATAGTCCCTTTTTAAAGGAGTCCAGACATTAGAAAAAATGTCAGTCTATACTAGGGCTGTCACGATATTAGATTTTTCACACCACGGTTATCGTGGCCAAAAGAATTCACAATATCGATATATCGCGATACCTATAGAATCCTTGGGGGAAAACAATGTATCCGTCTAAATAATTTTTACTTTGTTTATTTAGGTTTTCTCTCAGGGTTGCTGCACATTTTTTAAAGTCAAATCATAATTCTCATGAGAACTTAGACAAGGAGAACCCTAATTCTGAGGCATCCTCCTCAGATGAGAATGAGACTCTCCTGTTGTCTCTCAACCACAAGGAGGTAAATTACCTTTCAAAAATGGCAATTTACTATGGTCCCGCTCCTCACTTGAATGATAGAGTAAAGCCATGGCCAGAAGTTTTAGCGGTTCTTTGCAGTGGGTCGTCGTCTCACAAACCCTCATTAGATTAACTGCTTGTTAAAAGTTTGCTGCTTCAGTTGTGGTGTTGATTCACATTGTTTCTAAATTATTGTGCAGAGTGATCAGTTGCATTTTACATACAGTATTTGCAAAACGCTTCAAAAAAAAAAAAAAAAAAAAAAAAGAAGAAAGGACCTGTTTTTCCTGTTTTTGACCCTGGTAAAAAGTGACCAGCTAGCATCATTTCACTAATCACATCAACACATGGGAAAGTGCAAACAAGTTCTAGTCAGGAGGAAAAAGTGCTTCCAATCATTGTGTCCTTGCATCATCAATGGATACCTCTAAAGAAAGACATGTAGCAATCGTCGCTTTGCAGCAGTTTCTTTGCATGTAAGGCCATTTTGATGCAAAGCACCTGAAAGAACCATTCCCTGGATCATCAAGAAATTCAACTGCAATGAAGAACATCCCAGAGTGTCCAGCAAGCGGTCACCTCCTGAAGAGTCAATACTGAACCATGTGCAGAGCTCAATATTGGCAGCAGGTGTGTCTGAGTACATCTGTACACACAGTGAGGACATTTGGACAGTGGCTTGGTGAAGAAGGGCAGCAAAGAAGCCACTTTTCTCCAAGAAAAACATCAAGGACAGACTAGAATTCTGCAAGGATTGGACAGCAGAAGACTGAAAGAAGTTATTTTCTCTGATGAAGCCCCCTTCCAACTGTTTGAAACATCTGGAAAATGAATAGTCCAGGGAAAAAATGGTGAATGCTACCATGAGTCCTGTGTTGTGCCAAGAGTAAAGCATCCTGAGACCATCCATGAGTGGGGCGGTCCCAAGGGAGTGTGAAATTGACCACAAACAATGCATGTTATTACCCTTGAAAGCAAATATATTATATTATATTATAAAATACTGAGGTCATTATAAAATTGCAATTTCAAACAACTTCCATCTGCTTTGGGGCCCTAACCTATCATAACCATACCTGTAGTATTACGAGAACTACTGCCATCATAAATAGTGTAGGGGAGGGGGGAAATCATAATATATAACATATAATATATTATAATAAAGCCATTAATATCTTTTTGTCCAATTTTATGCCAATCATGAAATTTTATGGTGACCAGCAGAGGGGGTGATGGGGGGTGTTGTTTTATTTAAAGAGCTAATTAATTAGTCAATGAAGAAACATAAAGTACCTGACACATAAACCTTTGTAAATAAAATCATATTTTGGAGGTTTTTAATTGCTGGGGTCTAATTGACCCCAGTGGGGAAATCACGTTGCTAGATTTCAGGATAATAGGAGGGTTAAATGAACATTGCATTTGTGCTGATTTGGGGAAAATGGCACTTTTGCTCGTGTGATATTGTAATACAACTACATCTTATCGTATGAAAACTCGTCGGGGCAAAAATGCCCGTGTGTCTTGAATTTTGAGGGCATATAATTGCATGCATAGCTACATCACGCTGAGTAAGACGAGTAAAGAAAACGCGGTACTTAATAAAAGAATCACCCTTTATTTAAATATATGGACGCAGAAAATCACTGTTAACAGGTTAATATGACATTTCCCATTCCATGACTAGTAAAATAATCGCAATTTAACATTACTCTCTGTAAAATGGCGTAATCCGCAGGGTGATGGACACGGAGGTGGGTAAAGAGGTTGATGGTGTTGCCACCATACGCACTGCAGATTGGGCTGTCTAAGGAGCTGTTTTCTTGGAAGCCGAAAAACTCCCATACTGTCGAGCTTACTTTACTTTTTTCGGGTGTGGACAGAGTCTCTCACTCTCCCGCTCGGACGACATGGTTCTTCTTGGAATAGCTGCGCGCGCTGCGTCTTCTTCTTGTTTGACAGGTGTCAGCGTTAAGGTGCAATACTGCCACCTGAGAGGTCAACCAGGTGCTGGAGTATTTACGTCATGATATCATAAGCTTCCTATTCATTTTAAATATTGTGGTTATTGCCAATACCGGTATATTGTCACACCCTAAATTAACACGATATCGATATTTCATGCTTTGAATATCACGATTATCGTCAATACCGGTATATTGCGACACCCCTAGTCTATACAATCGTTTTAAATTTTAGATGAGGGAAATATACATGCATTACGGACGTGACAAAAAAAGTCACCAAGTTTAGGTGTCGACATATTTTTTTTAGGAATTCTGTGAATTACACTGCGCGAACCAAAAGTAATACTGCCCACCGAATGAAGAAGGGTTGGCTCTCCACAGAACATGAAATATTCATTTTATTTTATTTTTCGTGTTCGCATTTATGAGGAAAAAACAACGTTGGGGACATGACCGCTCTGAAACCGGCACAGAAGACTGCTTTAAAACTTTCACAGAGACCTCAAACGGGAATTTAAACCACCACATGTTGAAATCTGGGATACCAGTATGGTAAGACTGCAGAAATAATCAACTTTATACTAAACTTTATACAACTTTATACCCTTTAGGTCTATTGCAAATGGTTATGGATTATTTCTCATGTTGACAAGCGTGTGCGTTGTTCAAGAATCAATTTAGAGACCATGATTTTCCTTCTAACAGAACTGCTTGCTAAAATACATTAACAAATATTAAAGTTTATCATAAAGCAGTTTAAAAATCACATTTTCCCCACAGTCAGGTGAACTGACTGACACTATTGTCACAATCATGTCAGTTTTATGTTTTGTCTAAATGATCGCATGATTTTTGGCTAGTTTGCGCAGTTTAAAGCAGTCTTGAGTCAAAATGATCACATTTTATTTCAAGTCAAAATTATTGCAATATTATTTTTATTTTGTCAGCTTGATCGCGGGATTATGATCAATAGGCTATTCATGTTTTAACTAACAGGTAAAAACGTGACATCCCGAAGGAAGTGTCAAAAAGACACAATGCTCTTCTGTAAGTTGTACTATATAGACTTACCTTCTGATGTTCATATTTTGTTCTGTAACCGGCAAAGAGGAAGAGAAGATCGGATTATGTGCACTTGATCTACTGCTTACGCTGAGGCGCTGCAGTAATTGTCACGATTGTTTAAATTTTGTTATAAAATCGACTGAATTTGAAAGTTGACACGTTTTTTCGGATTAAAACTAACAAAACACAAAGATTATTGTGATTACTGGATATGTTTTGATATACGGTAAGCCTGAAACAGATCACAGCAATATAAAGAAGTTATATGATTTAATATGAAGCATCTGTAACGCTTATTATGGTTGTTCAGTGAGATGAATTGTTGATCCTAATAAGCATAAACATAATTTAGCTTTGTATATAAAGTTTCAAGTTATTTGTATTTATAATTGTTATGTGACATAAACTTAATATTTAAAACGTCACGGACGCACTGAAGTGTCCTGACCTCTTAATTGTAGCCCTTATAAATTCATCAGGCAGTGTTGTTATGACAAAATGAGTGTATTTATTTCTCAGGCATGCCTCCATCTCTCTGCACAATGCTTACTGTTAAAAATAAAGTTTAAAAAAGGGGATTTTTGATTCCTTTTTTTGAAAGCATGAAATATGGTTGATTGAAAATTTAATTTGGGATCAGGGTAACACAAAAACTACCCAAACACTGGGTTGTTATGTCTGACCCAGGATCTGGGTAACACAAAAACTACCCAAACGCTGGGTTGTTACGTCTGACCCAAGATCAGGGTAACACAAAAACTACCCAAACGCTGGGTTGTTACGTCTGACCCAAGATCTGGGTAACACAAAAACTACCCAAACGCTGGGTTGTTACGTCTGACCCAGGATCTGGGTAACACAAAAACTACCCAAACGCTGGGTTGTTACGTCTGACCCAGGATCTGGGTAACACAAAAACTACCCCAACACTGAAAAATACCCCCAAAAAAAGACCCAAAAGGCTCAATCCAGGACTAAAAATTAACCCAAGATTTTTTAGAGTTAAGGACAAAAAAAAAAAAAAATTTAGTTGGACGTTCATCTTTTTAAATGTTACTAATTATTTCAGAACATTCAAAAGTAACATTCCAATAAAATGGAATGTTCCTTTAACATTTGCATAACAAAAACATTCAAAAACTGGATGCTTTGACCGTTCAGAGCACATAATGTTTTAATAACCTAATTGGAACGTTTGTAAAATGCTCTTTTAGAATATAATTTTGTTACCCAGGATCCTCTTGTATCTGTTTTTGACTCACATCTAAGGGAATCGCATGAAAAAGCATTTTCTCACTCCTGAGGAAAAACATTACACGGAAAGTTAAGTCACCCTGCGCTGTGAAATGATTCCTGTTCTTACTCACACACGCACTCGTCTGTCAGAAAGAGGCCAATTTCACTGAGGTAAAATGGAGACGGCCGAGTGTCGCGTCTGTACTCTGCCAGGTCAATTGAAATTGTGTACTTACCCTTGTGTTGCAGGAAAAATGAACTACTGCTGCACGTCTGGGGACGTGAAGGACTCGGGTTAATGGGGAGACTTGGCTCGCCGTCCACATGAGTGATGCCGCCTTCTGTGACAATGTTGTTTTCCAGTGAAATGTATGACATTATAAAGATGAGGGAGTTGGATGGAGATATTGGAATCTGGCCAGGTCAATTTCAGACATCTATCTCTCTCGAGGCGAGCCCGAGACGATCGTTGATGATGATTTCTGTGACATTTCGGGTGGAGAGCTGCGCCGTAACATTAAAGTGCCTCGGTGAGACGGATCTGTGCAGCCGCACGGCCAAATTCCATTTTGTTCAGAGAAAATGACAGTCATTCCCAGCAGACTGACGCTTGAGTTGGACTCGGGTTAGAGAAACTGGCAGGAGTGTTTCCAAAAGAAGTGATTTGAGAAGTGTGTTCGTCTGTGCGCCTCGATAGAGCTATCAGAAACGTCCAAACCGTTTCTCCTGAGTTTCAGCCCCGGCTCCGCTGGGAGGCCATTAGTAAAACGAGAGAATTAAAATGATTTTCATCATGCATTGCTGAATGTTCTCAATGCTCAGTAGAGGACGTCTTGAGAAATCTGAGAGAAACCTTGTTTTTGTAAAGGAGAAATGCCATGTTTTTTTGGCTCTGTACAATATTATTATCATGTTGGAGCATGATCACAATTCCCAGTTAATAATGTTTAAAGATTTAATGCACTGTGGGTCGTTTTAGATCCATTTATCCATCCATCCATCCAACCGTCCGTCCGTCCATCCATTCATCCATCCATTCATTTATCCATCCGTCCATCCATCCATCCGTCCATCCATCCGTCCATCCGTCCATCCATCCATCCATCTGTCTATTCATCCATCTGTCCATCCATTCATCCGTCCATACATCCATCCATCTTTCCATCCATCCATCCATCCATCCATCGGTCCATATATCTATCCATCCATCCATCCGTCCGTCCGTCCATCTGTCATCCATCCATCCGTCTATTCATCCATCCGTCTGTCCATCCATTTGTCCGTCCATCTGTTCATCCATACGTCTGTCCATCCATCCATCCATCCATCCGTCTGTCCATCTATCCAACCTTCCGTCCATCTGTCCATCCGTCCATCTGTCCATGTCTATCCATCCATCCGTCCATCTGTCCATGTCTATCCATCCATCCATCCATCTGCCAATCCATCTATCCATCCATCTTTCTATTCATCCGTCCATCCATTCATCCATCCATCCATCTGTCCATATATCCATCCATACATCCATCTATCCATGTCTAATCATTCATCCATTCATCCATCCATCCGTCTATTCATCCATCCATCCATCCATCCATCTGTCTATTCATCCATCCATCTGTCTGTCCATCCATCCATTTGTCTATGCATCCATCTGTCTGTCCATCCATCCATTCATCCCTCCGTCTGTCCATCTATCCATCCTTCCGTCCGTCCGTCCATCTGTCCATGTCTATCCATCCATCTGCCAATCCATCCATCCATCCATCCATCCATCTTTCTATTCATCTGTCCATGTCTATCCATCCATCTGCCAACCCATCCATCCATCCATCCATCCATCTTTCTATTCATCTGTCCATCCATTCATCCATCCATCCATCTTTCTATTCATCTGTCCATCCATTCATCCATACATCCATCTATCCATGTCTAATCATCCATCCATTCATCCATCTGCCAATCCATCCATCCACCCATCTTTCTATTCATCAATCCATCCATCCATCATCCATCCATCCATCCATCCATCCATCCATCTGTCCATATATCCATCCATACATCCATCTATCCATGTCTAATCATCCATCCATTCATCCATCCATCCGTCTATTCATCCATCCATCCATCCATCCATCTGTCTATCCATCCATCCATCCATCCGTCTGTCTATTCATCCATCCGTCTCTCCATCCATCCGTCCGTCCATCCATCCTCTTATTGCTCTTGTTGGCTTTTCTTATCTCTACAATCCATTTGTCATTAATTTTTTCTGCTCAACTTTCAGATTGTGTCTAGTCAACATGTAAGGCTCGTCTTGACAAACATTGCATTTCTAGTTAAAATTTACAGTTATATGAACTCTTTGAATTTCAATGCATTTTAATTCTACTTGCATTCAAATTCAAATTGCAGTTATGCACCCAATTCATTATACTGCAGGACTTTAATGGGAATTTAAAAAGCATTCTCAGTTTGATTCTGAATGATGCGCTGATGTAAGTTCCATGGCAGATGCATATGGTTATCATCTGTTGTGAGTGTACAGCGCTGTGCTCTCCTCACAGGTGACACCTGATCAGATGGTCTTGTTGAGGTGGATATTGTGGCCGCTGAAGGCTAAACACGATATCTTTATACTCAGCTCTTTCTTCCCGGGGGCCGAATAGTGGATGTCAATCACAAACTCCACCAACCAAATCCTCTGTACTGCACATGTCACCGGGGGCCATTCAGGAGCTCGGGCTCTTATTGGCTTTTCTTATCTCTACAGTCCAGTGAGGAATCACATTTCATTTGTCATGCGTTTTTTCCCCTCTTGAATGCCATGAGCAGCGGTGCTTAAAGCCGATACGGTTTCTGCTTCGTAATGACAGTACAAACACATCACATGTGTTCACGAAAAACCACAGGAGGAGGAAATGGAAATAAATGAAATTATGTTGATGAATTCTGACTTACACACAGCTATCATTCTTCATTTGGTCACCAGATACGAGTTTTCTTGGTTCTCCAGAGTGAATTCTCCATGATGATGATGTGCAGGCGTCCCGGACCGCGGACTCTCCCAAACATCTCCTCATCTCTTATGGATATCAGGGGATCGGATATCCTACATTTGCAGAAAAAGCCTGAACATTGCACATAGGCTCTTTCTTAATTTCCTTAAATTCTTCTTTGTGATAAATGTGGGTCATATTTCTGGCGTTTCATGTCCTCTCTGGACACATAAACTAGATTTCAGTTGAAACCCAATGCTTGACTCTGAGGAACCCGATAGGAAATTCTCCAGGATATTGATGAGCCCAACCCAGAGCTCCCATCTGAACACATCAGTCCTGATTACAGGCTCCAGTCCTCTCATAACGGCTGGTGTGAACAGATGCTGGAGAGCTTCACGGACACCGTGTCTAACCGGACGCGATGTGATGCAACAAAAGCCAGTAGAACATGATGGTTTATGATTTCTGGTGGAAATTTAAAGTGCAGATTCATGAGCACTCTAACAGCTAATATCTCCCACAACCCCTGGGATTCAATCAGAACTACAAACACAAATAAAAAGTGTTAAAAAACTACAAACTACTTTTCCACACTGAAACTTCTGAAACACTTCAATCACCTTATTGCAAATGCATAAAACTTAAGCAAAAAAGTTCTATCTATCGTTCTATCTATCGTTCTATCTATCATTCTATCTATCTATCATTCTATCTATCGTTCTATCAATCTATCTATCGTTCTATCTATCATTCTATCTATCGTTCTATCTATCATTCTATCTATCGTTCTATCTATCGTTCTATCAATCTATCTATCGTTCTATCTATCATTCTATCTATCTATCGTTCTATCAACCTATCTATCGTTCTATCTATCATTCTATCTATCGTTCTATCTATCGTTCTATCTATCATTCTATCTATCTATCTATCTATCATTCTATCGTTCTATCTATCTATCATTCTATCTATCATTCTATCTATCATTCTATCTATCTATCTATCGTTCTATCTATCATTCTATCTATCGTTCTATCAATCTATCTATCGTTCTATCTATCGTTCTATCAATCTATCTATCGTTCTATCTATCATTCTATCTATCGTTCTATCTATCGTTCTATCAATCTATCTATCGTTCTATCTATCATTCTATCTATCATTCTATCTATCGTTCTATCAATCTATCTATCGTTCTATCTATCATTCTATCTATCGTTCTATCTATCGTTCTATCTATCATTCTATCTATCTATCATTCTATCTATCATTCTATCTATCTATCATTCTATCTATCGTTCTATCTATCTATCTATCTATCGTTCTCTCTATCATTCTATCTGTCATTCTATCTATCGTTCTATCTATCTATCGTTTTATCAATCTATCTATCGTTCTATCGTTCTATCTATCGTTCTATCATCTATCATTCTATCTATCTATCTATCTATCGTTCTATCTATCGTTCTATCTATCGTTCTATCAATCTATCGTTCTATCTATCATTCTATCTATCTATCATTCTATCTATCGTTCTATCTATCATTCTATCGTTCTATCTATCTATCTATCTATCTATCGTTCTATCTATCTATCGTTTTATCAATCTATCTATCGTTCTATCTATCTATCTATCGTTCTATCTATTGTTCTATCTATCTATCTATCGTTCTATCTATCATTCTATCTATCATTCTATCGTTCTATCTCTATCATTCTATCGTTCTATCTATTTATCTATCGTTTTATCAATCTATCTATCGTTCTATCTATCTATCGTTCGATCATCTATCGTTCTATCAATCTATCATTCTATCTATCTATCATTCTATCTATCTATCGTTCTATCATCTAGCGTTCTATCAATCTATCATTCTATCTATCTATCTATCGTTCTATCTATATCTATCTATCGTTCTATCTATTGTTCTATCTTTCCATCATTCTATCTATCTATCAATCATCTAATGTAGCAACAACATAAAGACAGTATATTATAAGTAATTGTTATTTTGGCATCATATATAATGTAAATATTATATATATATATATATAATTTAACATTTTTAATTTTTTCTAATATTAAGATTTAATAAATAATTTTGTACCAATACTTTAATTTGGAAAAAAAAAAAACAACAACAACTATTAATTTCATTAATTTAATATTTATTCATGTAAAATATTTTATAACTCACTGTTGCTTTCAGGTTGCACTCAAATCGCCATTTCATGGTCTAATACTATCATGTTTTGTCTCGGGAAAGCAATTGTGAGTAAATTTTCAGTCATATTCACAGGAATGTAATATGAAGATTGTGACATATGTAACATTTATCTTTAACAAGACGATGAACGTGAATAGCAGGCGGAAACAATACAGTCACAACCATAGATATCAAATCACGCCACATGAGTTTTCAGATTTATCCACCGAGGAAAACTCAGTTTTCGCTGGACAGAAACACCATCCCAAAAATGTGCATTTTCAAATGTATCTGTATTATTGTAGACGTAGGCTGAGATAATCAGTACGCTGACACTAATGAACACTAATGAAGGATTTGTTCACCCCCAAAAAAATTAAGATTTTGTCATCATTTACTCTTTCTGAACCCGTATGAAAATGTTCAGCAGAATGTTTTCTTTTCCACACAGTGCAAGCAGACAGTGTTCAGAGGTTGTCAAGCTCAGAGAGCACATGAAATAGCGTCATATGGGTGTGAAAGAACATGAGGGTGAGTAAATGATAATGCTTTTCATTTTTGGCTGAACTTTTCCTTTGAATTGTGCAGGAAAAATCAACAGCCCTCAATATGTGACGAGCTTGTAATTATTCCCATATTCTGAAACGTTAAGATCTTCTCTCAGCTTCGACGTCTTCAGTGATGGGTTGCTGTTTTTCATAGTCGTGCCGTCTGGGAGGTTTCTTGCTGTTATCTCACAGATTGTGTTTTTGGCAGCTTGAACTTTTCCAATGTGTTGATTTATAGTTTGGATATCTCCATTCAAAGAAGGCCGTAGACATTGTGATATTCGTGTCTGTCCAAGATAAACATTCTACTGATTGAGCCTCTAAGATCTAATTAGTGCAATAATATTTTTGCTTTTCTAAGGCAGTGAGCTGGTCTCAGATGGGGGTCTGTGACCCGTTTTGGGTTCCACACATACGATCCATTTATCAGCACAAACAATAGTCTCCGCTGAAGACGCTCTGTCTCGATCCCCGGCACATATTTTACAGCTGTTCTCAGATTGCGTGACCTCTCTCGTCTCTGTGTGCCAAATGCCCGCATTGAGGAACCAGGAAAGTGCCACGGATTTCAACATTTGAATGTGTGCCAAAACCTCAAGAGATCCGAGGATACAGATAACAGGAGCTCTGCCACGATGACATTACAAAGTGTTCTTCAACTAGATATGATTCTAACTGTGAGAGAAGAGAATCAAAATAAACTCTAAATTGTTATCATTTTACTGCTATTGCTCTGTACAACTTGCCTGTTATTATCAAGTCAAATCTACTTACTATTGAACATTCAGGGAAAAAAATAAGTACTTAATTATTTTTAATTTCTTATATAGAAATAAGTAAAATCTACTTAACTAAGTTAAGTACTTAACTTTTTACTCAAATAATATAACATTATATTAAACCATGCTTTTTTAAAGTGAATGCTTTACTTAGAAACATCTAAGTAAATAATACAATAGATATTGTGTAGACACCATATCTACAGTACGTATTAGAAATAATATTAATGCAGCATGTAACACATTGGTACACAGATCGTTTTTGAGTATGAATGTGTCATTTTGAGTAGAAAATAAACTCCAGATGTCACAAAATCGCTAGTTACTAAACCTAACAACAAAAGCAATGATAAAACAGTGTAAAATAAATAAATAACCTTAATAATTATTCATGCCCCAGTGCATGATGGGAACGCCAGTATCAGAAAAGTTGAGTACAGATTACTTAATTTTATATTGCTGATATTTATGCTTTAATTCCTACAAGCTTGAATAGAGTACTTGAATTTACTTTGTTTTTTAAATTCTTGCCTGAACTAACTTTTCCATGTAGAAATTAATTTTTTTCTGTAGTATTTACTTCACCACAGAATCATTTTTATCAGTGTATATATATTTCGTGAATATTTAATAGTTTTATTATATATATATTATGTAATAGTTAAATAATATTACATTATATAAATTAAATAAAATAAATATTTTAAATATTGAATAAACATTATATATATGTGTGTGTGTGTGTGTGTGTGTGTGTATGGTTTGTTAGGATAGGACAATATTTGAAAATCTGGAATCTGAGGGTGCAAAAAAATCAAAATTTAGAGAAAATAAGTTGTTCAAATGAAGACCTTAGCAATGCATATCCACTCACAAAAATACATTTATGATATATTTACAGTAGGAAATGTACAAAATATCTTCATGGAACATGATCTTTACTTAATATCCTAATGATTTTTAGCATAAAAGAAAAATCGATAATTTTGACCAATACAATGTATTGTTGGCTATTGCTACAAATATACCCTTAAATATATATGACTTATGACTGGTTTTGTGGTCCAGGGTCTCACACACACACACACACACACACACACACACACACACATATATATATATATATATATATATATATATACAAATTGTCATTTTTATTTATATATATTTATTCAGCAAAGAATCTTGAATTTTTTTTATCAGTTTCCAAAAAAAGTGTTCAACACTGATAATAATAAGATATTTAATTTATTTAATTTAATATTTTTGTATTATTTTGTGTTATTAATATCTAATTTAATTCAATTTAATATTAAATTGTATAAAGTTATCTGAAAACATTGTGGTGCTGTATGGCAAACTGTTTAATATTATTAATTGATTTGAAAATACTGAATTGAGTTTAGTGAAGCATGTCTAATCAGAGACGAAATTCAGAAATAGGCATAATTTCATATTTATATAATATTAAAGAAAACATAAAAAGAATAATGAAATCATAGTTTTGTCGCAGAACTTCAACTAAAGAAGTGATTGTGTTCTGTGACTGAATTGCATGTGAACTGATTTTTAAATTCTGAATTCTGCCAAACGCTGATGCCATAATTTAATTAAAATGCTGCTCAGCTGAATAAAACGAATCCTCCAGGTCACTGATCTGCGTCTGCTCTGAATGTTCTCTTGAGCCCAGCATTTCATTCTCATTTCAGCATTATAACATAATTCACATGAACAATATCAGATAACAAATGCAGGAGATTGAAAACAAATAAATAACAAACAGCCAAACACCTTAATGAGCGTGATGAGGCGAACACATGTTCCTGTATGGCTCTCCCGGAGGAAGTGGGGCTCTTCGTCGCCAATGGCGGAGATGTTTGTGACGGTGGACCACCAACATTGTTAGCAGTGTTTACCACATCCGGCCCCGTGAAGTCATCTCAGCGCTGCGAGCCAGATGAAGAAGAAATGTTCGTCCTAATATCCTGACGTCCGTGAGGCAGAGGAAACCAACTGTTCCTAATGAACCTTGAGACGCTGAGCGGCACGAGAGAGACTGCGCTCGCTTCCTCTGAAAGATCATAAACTACTCTTTTTTCATTTGGCTCTTTTTTATCCACATCCCTTTCAAGTTTTAATACATTTATCAAAGCATAACAATGGCATCCTCAAAGCAGTAATATGCTGCACACATGGGCAGTTTTGAGCAGAAGACGGATGATTGTGATGATTTTATTTGCCAAACTCTTTGATTTGCTTTTGATTTATTCGGTGCATTAAAATGTTTAACAACTGTTTGCCTTCATTGGTTCAAGGTGAAATATTCTGTAAAAAATCATGGAAATCACGCCAAACCACGAAGGTCCTCCAAAGGTCAGCGTCATCTGCCATATACTGCAGTTTATTGATGTTCCTGCTTGCCTTTCCAATCACTCCTTATTCATTCAGAAAGTGCTGTTCATATAAAGTGTCACACTGTGCTAAGCTCTGCTAGTGTCTAAGCTGTTTTCAGGCAGACACGGGCTTCTCTGAGGCCGCAGCGGGACGCAGATGAAAGCATCAGCACTGCTGGCGTCTGGGTCAGCAGTCCTGTCACGGCGGGTCACGGTGACGGGACATTCTGGTCTGATTTCAGCGGAAAAGTTGCAGCCCTGCATGCATGTCCTTCTCCAGGGAAAAACCATTTGAGAGAAAATGTCACCAAACACCAAGCGAACACATCGGATATCGGCAACATTCAAAGGTTCTTCTGAGTTCATTTGATGAAAATGATCATGTGTGTTTGCATTTGGGGGTTTGGGCTTGGTAAGATTTTTAATACGTTTATTCGGCAAGAACGGCCTAAATTGATCATAAGTGACAGTAAAGACATTTATAATGTTACAAAAGATTTCTGTTTTTTAAATAAACTTTCTATTTATTAAAGAATCCTGGAAAATAAAATGTATCACGGTTTCCACAAACATATTAACGGTTTTCAACATTGATAATAATCATAAATGTTTCTTGAGCAGCAGATCATCATATTAGAATGATTTCTGAAGGATCATGTGACACTGAAGACTGGAGTAATGATGCTGAAAATTCAGCTTTGATCACAGGAATAAATTACAGTTTACAGTATGCTCACATAGAAAACAGCTGATTTAAATTGTAATAATATTTCACTATTTTTACTGTATTTTTGAGCAGAAGAGACTTTCATTCTTGCATTTGGAAGACTTACATTGCAATCAAGACACATTTAATCAGTTCATGCATTTTCTGGGAATCAAACCCATAACCTTTTGCAAGCACCATATTCACTGGTTATTTTATATATTAATGCTTTTATTTTACAAACACCTTGAGGCCTTTGAGGAGTTTCCCATGATGTGACGTTTAGATTTCCCTGGTGTCACAGTCTCAACACTATGGAAGCTTGTTTCTGCCACTAAATAAAAAAAATTAAAAAAAGGTAATTGCGACTTTTTATCTTATAATTCTGACTTTTTTTCTCAGAACTACGAATTATAAAGTAAGAATTCTGAGGTATAACTCGCAATTGGTGTTATAATGTCCAATTGTGAGGGAAAAAGACTGACGTTTTTCTAAGAATTGTGAGTTTATATCTCGCAATTCTGACTTTATAACACACAATTCTGATTTTATAACTTGGAATCCCGACTTTGTACCTCGCAATTCCGACTTTATAACTCGTAATTCTGACTTCATAACTCGCAATTCTGACTTAATAACTTGCAATTCCAAATTTATAACTCACAATTCTGACTTTATAACTTGCAATTCTGACTTCATAACTCGCTATTCTGACTTAATAACTTGCAATTCCAAATTTATAACTCACAATTCCGACTTTATAACTTGCAATTCTGACTTCATAACTCGCTATTCTGACTTAATAACTTGCAATTCCAAATTTATAACTCACAATTCCGACTTTATAACTTGCAATTCTGACTTCATAACTCGCTATTCTGACTTAATAACTTGCAATTCCAAATTTATAACTCACAATTCTGACTTTATATCTCGCAATTCCAAATTTATAACTTGCAATTTTGACTTTATAACACACAATTCTAACTTTATAACTCACAATTCTGACTTTATATCTCACAATCCCGACTTTATAACTTACAATTCTGACTTTATAACTCGTAATTCCGACTTTATAACTTGCAATTCCAAATTTATAACTCACAATTCTGACTTTATAACTCACAATCCTGACTTCATAACTTACAATTCCGACTTCATAACTCGCAATTCTGACTTTATAACTTGCAATTCCGACTTTATACTTGCAATTCTGACCTAATAAGACGCAATTGTGATTTTGTAACATACAATTCTGACTTTATATCACACAATTCTGACTTTATAACTCACAATTCTGACTTTAATACAAGTCGCACAAAAAACTCTGACTGTTTTGTGCGAAAAAGTCAGATTTGTAAGATAAAAAAGTCACAATTACCTTTTTTTATTTTTTATTTCATGTCGGAAACAAGCTTCCATACAACACAGAAAAACAAACGGAGGCCAAAATGAATGAGCTGTTTAACAGCCTGTCATCATCAGATCTGGAATCAGCAGCCGTGAACCTGCCGACACCTCCGCATCTACGGCAGACCGACTGGCACGTCAAATGGTCGTGCGTGAGTACTATTTGCTTCCATATGTCTAAACACCTGCAGCTGGCACTTAAATCCCGTTTCAGCAGTGAATACAGACAGGAACTTGACCAGCCTGTGCAAATAGTGTATCAGCTCATGTACTTTCATTTCGAGCAGGTCACAATGTGCTATTTCAGGCATTTGTAAACATGCAGGCACGGACGGACAAGACAGCCGCTTCATGTTTTTTCTACGCACGTTTTCCATCCGTCATGAATTTCTGACCTCGGTGCTGTTTATTCACGGACCGTGTGAACCATGCTTAATTAGGCAGATGTGTTTGCTTTCAGTGAGTATCCAGCATGCACATGACAAAATCTCTTTCGACTCGGTTCGTTTGACTGAACAGTTCTGAGTTTGATGCAAACAAGTCAACAAACAGACGTGTGTTTACAAACATCGCTTGTGTTCACAGGCTCGCGGCAAACATGAAGGAGATCTGTTTTCATAACAAGGTGCTCCTCATAAAGTGTGCACTAAACATTTTCAATCACACAGATGTGTGTTTACAGCAGAATATAAACCTATTTATCTCACTGGATGCCACCAGCAGCAGCCTGTGGACTTCAGACGGCATATTTAACCTGACAGGAATGAAAATGAGCCACACACACAGTTACTTACCCCTGTAAAGACTGACATGTGAAATAATAGTCAGAAAAGTCTTTTAAAGGGGACCAATAATGCCCCTTTTACAAGATGTAATATAAGTCTCTAGTGTCTCCAGAATGTATGTGTGAAGTTTCAGCTCAAAATACCCCACAGATCATTTATTATAGCTTGTCAAATTCGCCTCTATTTGGGTGTGAGCAAAAACACACCGTTTTTGTGTGTGTCCCTTTAAATGCAAATGAGCTGCTGCTCCCGGCTCCCTTTCCAGAAGAGGGCGGAGCTTTAACAGCTCAACAACAACAAAGCTGGAGAATCTCACGCAGCCAAAATGAGGATTGTCAGTAACGGTGTTCAGCCTTACATTGTTCAAACCGGAGTCGACACTGATGGAGAGACTCAGGAAGAAGTTACAACTTTTAGACGTTTCTGAATGGTTAGTGGATAAATTTA
The DNA here is from genome assembly GCA_037950665.1 of Hypophthalmichthys nobilis. Taxonomy (NCBI): domain Eukaryota; kingdom Metazoa; phylum Chordata; class Actinopteri; order Cypriniformes; family Xenocyprididae; genus Hypophthalmichthys; species Hypophthalmichthys nobilis. Next base: position 1,165,628 of record CM075473.1, on the reverse strand, counting down.
TGTAGTTGCTGTGGAGTTGATTCAACTCATCCACTAGCATGTGCCGTCATGTTAACCTTTTGTGTTGAATTGACCCTCGTTTGTGAAGCAGTCCGGTGTAAAATGACGGCATGTCAACAACACTCTACTACAACAACTCTTCCTCTTCTCTAAAGCAGCCCAACATGGCCTCACCCCCTTTGTTTGTGTTCTCAGGGGCGGCTTTTATGCAAATTTTAGGGTTAGTGATGTCACCAACCCAGGAAGAAGTTTGTTGTAGTCCCTACCAGACGTTTGTTGTGGTCCTTAAACAGCGATTTCTGTAAAAGAAAATATCTCCATTTGCATTGAACTTTGGATTTGATCTATTTATTGAGGACTGTTTTTAAATATTTATGTAGATAAAAATTTAAATACTTCCAAACCCAGATCTCTGTAAAGGTAAACAGTCACATTTGAGCTTTATTGAGGTGACATTAGCGTTACTTTGGATGTTTCTCCTCCCTCTGTTGGTTTTTTACTGCAAAAAACCACAGACCATAAATAAGAAACAAATTAAAGGAGAGAAAATCAATAGGAGGACATTAGAGCTCTAATTCGGTGTCTTAAAGGGGCATCCTCACGCTGAATGTATGGAGAAATTGGTCACAGCACTGATTCATGGAGGATGAGTCCACTGCGTGAAGACATCGCCATAAACACACGCACATTAAAAGCCATTAATAGGCAATTCAGAATGAATAAAGCAGTATCCTAGACCTGCTTTTCATAACCCTCAAACATGCTGATTTGAGCTCAAATAAAAGCATTAATCTGGCCACACACACAGTTCGATGTGTAATGCTGTTAGCTGAATGATTTAGGACGCTTGACTAATGCAGCTTTATTCTTATGTGTTTGGAGCTCCTGCAGCAATATTTCTTATGAAGCCGAATGGGAAGCAGAACTACAACAAGTACATTGATGTATAAGATAACAGAAATAGAAAAATAAAAGCTGAATCTCACACATGCATTCTCAAGAACATGTCTGCCTAAAAAAAAAAAAAAAAAAATTGTTTATTTAATGAATTATATTTATATTTTCAATATATATTATAAATAACATATATATATATATATATATATATATATATATATATATATATATAATATTTAATATATTTTAATTGAATTATATTTATAAATAGGACCATTTTTGCATGGCAACAGTGTTTTGATTAATTATGAAAAAATAATTAGAATGATTTAAATTAACACATTATTATATTATAATGTTTTTGCTAATATTTGCTTTAATGTATGATTTAATTAAAAAGGGTCATTTTATTACAGTACTGAGAGTCTAATGAAAATCACCTTTGAGAATGAGAATTCAAATGTTTGAATGCATCACAGTAAGAGAACATCAGAGAAAACTTTGCTTAATTGTCATGAAAATTAATATACATATATATATATATATATATATATATATATATATATATATATATATATATATATAATCACATTACTGATTCTTGAGATAAGAGACAAAACATGTTTTATTATTTAATAATACATTATTTTTAAACTGATATATTTGTAGACAAAGGTCTCAGCTGATGAATCATGTAAGGGAACAGGTTTTTCTGAAAATGTTGACAAAAGCTGACAGAATTTACAAATACTGACGGAGTTGACAAATTTTATTATTATTTATTTATTTATTAGAAGGATAGCCCCTTGAGATGCGACATCTCATTTTCGAGGAGGTCCTAAACAAAAAACAACCATATCAAACATATAAATATTCAAAAAATAAACAAACAAGCAAACATGCTCAACTAGACCCTCACACCCACAACAAAATTACAGCAATCATATCATATATAAGCATGTAGATACACATGCACAATCATCTAATCAATATAAGAGAACTTAAAAACATACACAAGCCATTTTAAGATTGGAAAATAGAAATGACCTAAAGCAATAAAATGAAGTAATAGATCTCAAAGACTGAGGGAGATTGTTCCAATCAGAAGGGGCTTTATACTGAAAAGACCTTCGTCCGGTTTTACTAAAAATTCTGGGGACAAAAAAGAAAGGAAATTGTTCATGTCTTAGTGAATAAGATGATCTATATGGAATCAAATACTGTTTCAGATATGAAGGACAATCAAAATAAACACATTTAAAAAGAAACAGAAACCAATGAAATTGTCTTCTTGATTTAGGGTGTAACCAATTAAGCATTTCATACATATGACAGTGATGAGTACGATATGGACATCTTAACACAAATCTACACAAAGAATTATAAACCACAAGAACCACAGACAAATACTGATGGAGGTGACAAATACTGACGGATTTGACAAAGACTGACGGAGTTGACAAATACTGACGGAGTTGACAAATACTGACGGAGTTGACAAAAACTGACGGAGTTGACAAAAACTGACGGAGTTGACAAATACTGACGGAGTTGACAAAAACTGACGGAGTTGACAAATACTGACGGTGTTGACAAATACTGACGGATTTGACAAAAACTGACGGAGTTGACAAATACTGATGGAGTTGACAAATACTGACGGAGTTGACAAAAACTGACGGAGTTGACAAAAACTGACGGAGTTGACAAAAACTGACGGAGTTGACAAATACTGACGGTGTTGACAAATACTGACGGATTTGACAAAAACTGACGGAGTTGACAAATACTGATGGAGTTGACAAATACTGACGGAGTTGACAAATACTGACGGAGTTGACAAAAACTGACGGAGTTGACAAATACTGACGGTGTTGACAAATACTGACGGTGTTGACAAATACTGACGGAGTTGACAAATACTGACGGAGTTGACAAATACTGACGGAGTTGACAAATACTGATGGAGTTGACAAATACTGACAGAGTTGACAAATACTGACAGAGTTGACAAATACTGATGGAGTTGACAAATACTGATGGTGTTGACAAATACTGACAGAGTTGACAAATACTGATGGAGTTGACAAATACTGATGGTGTTGACAAATACTGACGGAGTTGACAAATACTGACGGAGTTGACAAATACTGATAGAGTTGACAAATACTGATGGTGTTGACAAATGCGTGTTGACAAAGGTCCAGCTGGGGCCAAATACACAGTATATGTAAATAGAATCATGAAACAACATTAGAAGAATTCCCCATATGCAAAAAAACATATTAAACCACATTATATAGACTTTTTGAGAGCACTTGTCAACCATCAGACATAAAACCTGATGGAGTTCACGACTGACAGTTGACAAAATTGAATGTTTTTCCACCATAACCACGTGTTGTACAGTGGAGCGATTTTGTTTTCTTTCTCAGTTGTAGTTGCCTTAATAAACATATCAAAAATGCCAAGATTTATTCCACAACTATTTACAGAAACTATTACACCAGGATGACGGAGTTGACATGTTAAAGCAGTGACCGCAGATTAGGAAAAAGGAAAGGGGTCCTCAGAGTTAAAGATGACCATGACATTGCTTGATTTATTCAGAATTATAAAAAATCCTGACAGAGTTGATGCAAAGTGAGGACACAACTTTGATAGACATTTTTTTATGGAAAATATAATTCAAGACTTGCTTTTTGTATAGTTTGATATATTACAGATCTCTGCCTTTCAATTTAAATGTATATTTTTGAATTTGTTGCATTTTTAAACGCTTTGTATTTTCCATGTATTTTAATAATACTAACAACATCGTTTAAAAATAAAAGCAATGAATGCCCTGAATATCCAGATTTCCTTTAGATGTAACTTTTTAAATATTTTTATTTTGATAAATTTATTTATTTTTAACATAAAGAGGGCTTTTTTGTGTGTATAGGACATGTTTTGTCCCTTATCTCAAGAATATATATATATATATATATATATAGGCTATATATATATATATATATATATATATATATATATATACAAACACACACACACACACACACACACATATTTCTTATATATTTTTCCTTATTTTGAAGTCATATATGACCTGCTGAATAGTTACAAGAGCACTGAGCTCTAACTTTTCCAAACACTGTTAATAACGTCTCTCCATCTGTGTGAGAGACTCACTGAGACAACACATCTTATAAAGATAAAGGTGGAAACAGAGGTCACTGCAGTAATGTAAAAGACACATTTGTATGTTCATTAAGGCCTTTAGCATTAGTCTTGTAAATGTCTGTAGCCACTCCGGCTTAATATAAAAAGAAATGTTTTTTTGGCAGGAACACAGAGCGGCCGGGACTCTGCCGTAAGAGCTGATAAACTTTTGGCTTGACTCTTTTATTTAGGCCCCGAGCACCGAAGGTGTGAGTATTGGAATTGCTCGGTCAATTATTCTTCTTCTCCGAAATGAATCTCATTTTTGAGGGCCTAAACATGCTCAAAAACTCATGAAACTTTGCACACGCGTCAGAAGCGCTGAAAATTTACGTCAGATATGGGTTTCAGAATTAGGTGTGGCAAACTGGCTTGATAGCGCCACCTACACTAAAAATGAAAAAAATGGTAAAAAATGATATTTGTCTGTGCATGTTTTTTTTTACTCTCATAGATTTTGTTACCATTGACATGCATTATACGACTGACAGACTGCAACGGTTGGAGTTAAAAATCATCATTTGTGTTCTACTGAAGAAACAAAGTCACCTACATCTTGGATCCCCTGGGGGTAAGCAGATAAAAATCTAATTTTCATTTTTGGGTGAACTATCCCCCGTAAACTCACATTCAGGTCTGTCTGCATTCTGGTATGAAATTCCCAATAGATAAAACCAGCCCAAGTTTCACTTGTAGAAATATGTCCCATTACGCTTTACAAATGCCATGTTTTGTTGACTTGAACTTTTTAGAGGCCTTCAAACCTGTTGAACTGAACTCTGATTTAATATACAGATTGATCTTGATGTAGTGCTGATTCATTCTCAAGGTCATTATATCAAATCATTGTTTTACTTTGTCATTTCAGTTCATCCACAGATCCCGTCACAATACTACCTCGCTGACCCTGATGAAATTGCCGAAGTGGACAAGATCAACCTCTATGTAAAATGTGCTGGAAAGACCATGAAAGTGGACATGTTCGCATCTCCATTTTACTAAAGGAGGCCTGTGAAAGGGCCGGGAAGAAACCAGAGAAAATGTCTCTGATTTTTGAAGGTAATCAAGCATTTATAAATTGTTCTTGAGGTTGATCTGATGCAGACCTTGTCATTTGTAATGATTCATGAAATGTATTCACATGAAAATATGAAGCACCATCTTAAAAACTTAAGTAACTGCTAACATTATTTATTTTCAGGACAACATCTGGATGTGAACAAGACAGTGCATGAGTATGGTCTACGAGGAGGAAGCACAGTGCACTTGATTCATGCCTAAATCATGCATGAAATATGCATCAGGAACAAGTTCTGACACACCCAAACTTTTACACCACAAAAACAAACACTTAAGACCCATGAACGCCTCTCTCATCTACTGCGCGATCTAACAGGTTGACATGTCTGTCATTTGAAAGAATCACGTGGTGTCCTGAATAAGTAAGAGACGGTGTCTTCTCATAGGATCAGAAAACTCAGTCTCATTAATAATTATGAGACACCGACACGTCATCGAAGTGTTATAATGTACCGCTACGTCACAGCCTGTGACATGGACCAAAGTCCCTTTAAGACAAGTCATTTCACTCGGCGGCCATCTTTGAAACGCCTCTCGAGCATCCAAGTGCAGCTCCTATCTCTTTGAATGGGGAAACATCAAATTCTCCAAAGCTATTTGCCAAGCTTTCAATTAAATTTCATATTTGAAATCACCAATGAAATCTGACAACAACTGTCTCATAAATTTTGTTTCTAAACGCTCGAATCATGACAAAAAAACTGTATTTTTCAGGCTGGATCAACCTAATGCGCATGCGCAGTCCTAAATGCGCGTCTGACTGTTTCTATAGAAACCGGAGCTTCTAACGGCCGCTGCAGTGACGCGATGACTTTACCAATCGGCGATTGGCTCTTATTTAGAAGGCGGGACTTATTCCGCCATATTGCGCGTTGCACTTTCTCCCATTCATAATAATAGGAGTGACGCGTCTTGTGTTATTCTATAGTCTTTGCCTGGACACGGTGTAGATTTTAAACCCGGAAGACGAAAACAGCAGAAAAAATCTCTCTTTCCCAATACAATTAAATCTAACAGATGCTAACATTGTATTCAGTGATGTTATAAATTTCAATTTCATGACCCTTTAATAAACCAGTTTACACCATAATAGTGCTGCTGAAAACAGTTTGAGTGAATGCATAAATGTGTCGAAGTAAAGCTGCAGTATGCGATTTCTGAAAAACACTGTTGAAAGTGGATCGGACTGAGCACCAAAACACACTTGTAGCCAATCAGCAGTAAGGGGCGTGTCCACTCATGGGGGGGAGGTGGCTGTGCTGCATAGTTTGTTCGTGAATTTGGGGGCGGAGCTATTAAGATACAGGTGTGATCCTTTTGGGTAGGGGAGTTTTGGTCAAAGACAAGAAGTGGAAGCCAATAGAACGTTTCGCCATTTTGGGGTTTGAGGATATCGAGATCTACAGTATTAAATGCTGCACTTAAATAAAGCAAGACTAAAATACAGCCAGAGCCCGCATCCAGAGTGAGTAAAATATCATTAAAAACGAGCAGTTGAACAGGTGTACCTAATAAAGTGGCCGGTATAGTCTTTAATTCAGCTTTTGCTTTCTGCAGCTTTGCACTGGTCCATCACAGTCACTCATTATTCAATTAGACACACTTTAATTTGTTCATGGGGCCAAAGAGTTTCAAAGCTCTTAGCGTTTAGTGGCTTATTAACTGTTCCACATGCTCCTTTATCCCCCTGATGTAGCCCCCGTCCATCAGCAGTATATGAAATTACATTTGTTGCTATCATTTCAATCAGACATACCTTACCCGACCACTAACTCCTTCCCCCCGCAGCTGTGCGAGTGTGTTTTTATCTGATGTCTTACCAAAACCATGTTTTCTGAGCAGTTGCTGTATCAAATATATTTCAGACGTTTCAGTGATTTTATGAAACATAATTCACCTTTGTGACAGTGTTAGTCGATTCCTGCCATGCATTTGTGTTTGGTTGTTCTTATCTCTCTGGTTTGAAACAAAAATAAAAGAAAGCACTTAAAAGTCCAAGGTATTTTTTTTGTAACACGTCAACTCAGATTTATAAGCTCCAGCTTGTTTCCTCTCTCTACAGAACGGGAAATATTTTGGCTGAGAAACGGCCAGAAATCCTGGCTGTCATGCCGTAAAGAAATATGATATTAAAATGCAGTAGTAGTTCTCTTTAGAGAGACCGGACACATCAACCTCGGCTTATGAGTCCATGAACATGTTGAGCTGATATATCAGCGTGTCATCGATTAACAGTAAGGACAAAAAGTGGATTTACGTCAGTATGTGATCATGAACGTCTTCAGCAACAAGCAAGTTAAAATTCAGACATCTCCCCTCCTCTAGGGGGCACCGAAGTGCTCTGTAAATACACGGACATCATCTGTGTTTATGTTCCATTGGAAATACTTAGCCTGAATTGATCATGTTATCCATGCAAACCAATGGTAAGGTGAGCTAAAAAGAAACTTTTGTTAACAAATACTTGTGCATGCTGCCAGTATCAACAGGTGTGTTTTTTGTTGAGTTGCACAAAATAATGTCCTTGACTTGGAAGGAGCGAGTTACCAACCACAGCATATATTTAAGTCCCTCAGTGGTCAAAAGCAACAAATCTGATCTTAAAATAATGAATCAGTTTATGTTTTTAGCTTGAGGAACAGCAGGACCCTTGAATGTCTTGTTTTTCATGGAAACACCTTGAAATAACATATGTCTTTTCTTGCAATTCTTCTGTTTTTCTTCTGCTTCCCGTTCACATTTGTTCATGAGGTGATGTTTATAATGATCAGGCCAGCGGGTGACGGAGGTCAAACTCTCTCGGTGTGATGGATGAAGAGGCCCGTCTCCTGTCTTTGCTGTTATCTCTTTGTAAAGCACATCCCTCAGCCCTCGCTGTGTTTTTACTCACCGTCGACCTTCTCAGTATCAGAGTTTGCTCGAATGTGGAGGTATAGAGAAAGAGTGAGACGGCAATCTTGCCACTGGGGTCAGAAAAATAAACTGAATTCAAAGTGGAAACAAGATTATTTTTCTGACTCGATTGGCAGATTTCTTTTTTTAAGCACAAACTCACTTAATTTTAATCTATTTTTCAGTATCTTCAGTCATTTTGCTTCTCCAGTAATTGATCAATTTTTACTGTGTAACTAGAAAGGATTTGGTGCAGTTCAAGTGTTTTCATTTTTCTGTTTGCATGACCTTTTAAAAGTGTAATTAATTAAGCAGTCAAGGAGAAACCGAGTTTAATAAACATTAAATACACAGTATTTATCATAAAATCTTGCATATAGCATAAAAACACTAATTTTTTCAGGCTTTTGGTGAAGAAGAAAAAGTACACCAGTCAGATTCTCATGTCTGTCACTTCCGTCAGTATAATGATGACATTGTCCTAAATCTTCTGTTGACACACAAAAGTGGCTGATGAACATCGAAGGCTCTCGTATTGCATACAGTAATCCGCTCATTATTAAACAGATAAGCGTGATCCTTTAAAACAGGTTCAAGGACACAAACACACACTGACACGACAGTTTCTGCCTTGTTTGTGTTTCTCCAGCCCGGTGTGGAAATCACGATTCTTCACAGCAGTTTTCGCTCGGAGTGTTTTGGGACATGTTCAGAGCGGCTCGTGTATGCTGGGATCCACGGCCAGATCTGTTGTGACTCAGGTCTGCCGGACTGTGGTTTTGGACGGTAGATGAGCTGCTCCTGGAGGCACATGGCAGTTTTGTGAAAGCAAATTGCTGGATGGAACCGATTCAGATGATTAGATGCACAAGCTGTTGTGTACGGTAGAGCTCCAGAATTCATGAATCTCCATTTGAACGTCAGTGTTGATAGCAGGTTTGATGTGCACTTTCAAGGGCTTCAGATTTCTTATGCTTCATGCTTTAGTCACTGTTTCAGTTTCCATGTGTGCATTTATGTTTAATGTTATGGTTTTATTTTTATGTATACAGTTCATGCATTCCCTAGGAATTGAAGCCATGACCTTGACACTGAAATCTTGACAAATGAACCTTATTGTAAAGTGTTACCATTTGTTTTTAAATTAAAATTTGTATTTGTTAACATTAGTCAATGTACTGTGCACTGACATGAACTAACAATGAGCAGTTGTATTTTTAATAACTAACATTGACAAAGATGTTGTAAAAAATATAGTGCTCACTGTTAGTCCATGTTAGTAATAATACATTATTATTATCAAGAAATAATTATTGTAAACTGTTACCAATTAATTTGAGGGTTGTTGCTGTTAGCAGATATTTAGGGGTTCAAGCTCGTAGCGTTGAAACCCTATTGTAATTGTTAAAATTTCCAAGGATCAGCATTCTCATAAGTCATACAGACTTGAAACTTTGAGGGTTGGTAGTTCTCACACCGTCTATAACGTCACCAAGGCTTGTCCCGATCATCCTGATGGGGGCGCTACAGCTGTCAAAAGTATGAAATCGCCCATAACTCCTGAACGGGTAGATTCAGGTGTCTTATATCGTTGGAATCCTTGGAATTTTCGGGTATTTTTTTTTTAAAAACCTACTTTTGCAAACTAGTCTTAGGCTTTTGGCCCGATCGGAACCAAACCAGTGCAGCGAGATTCACTGGACTTTGATTGTCAATAATTATCAAAAAAAAAAAAGTTTCGAAAATTTCGATTCTTGGTTCCTAAGGGCCACCAAAACGTTCAAAGTGGGTGGAGTCACTTTTACTAAAATGGCTATAACTCGTAAACAGAATGAGACATTTTCACCAAACTTGGCACACCTATGTAAGAGCTCATTCTGTGGTTCAGTGAAAAAGGATGCAGCAACTGGCCACTTGGTGGCGCTATAACAGGAAAAAAACCATGAAAACCGTTATAACTACTTAATCGTTAGTCAGATTGAAAATTGGCATGCAGTGTCTTTGTCCGAGGTGCCATGACAGTCTATAAGGACAGTGACATATCTCAAAAAACATGGCCGCCATCGCAGCCAATGAAGTTTGATTGACAAGTGATCTAACCAATCATAACACCGAATCCGCCATTTTGTCCGACAAAGCAGTCAGGAGTTAGAAGATTAGCCTCGGTGGACTTGAACTTGAAAAAATGGTGTGTACTGACATCTTTCCGCATTTGAAACAACATTCCTTCTCATCTTCATTCATGTTTATTTGATGCTATAAATTAACTGGTAGGAAGAGATGATTGGTTCACGAGCCGCTTGAGCTGAGGCGCTACAGCAATCTGTCACGACACATTAAAAAACCACAAAACGGTTTTTATTGTTCGAATTTCTTACAAAAATGACACAATTTGAAAGCTGGGACTTTGTTTAATATCATAAGTAACCTGCTCTGTCTTGTCTGTTGACGTGTTGTCAGTGTCCTCTTTGCTTTGTGATGTATTTTTCACTCTGTGTAGCCATGACTTGTCGGACAAAGCAACAGTAACAGTAACAGTCTTTGCGAAGGGTCAGTTGACTTGAAAATTGGCATACAGTGTCTTTGTCCGAGGTGCTATGATTGTCTATGAGGACATTGACATATCTCAAAAAACATGGCTGCCATCGGCCAATGAAATTTGAGTAGCTATCAGAAAAAGTGAATGGAGGCATATTGGAATGAAACTCACTGGGCCTGTTTGACTAACGGCCCTAGAGGCCAGTGAGAAATTTGAAAGAAATGTGTGTTTTTCACGTGCGTAAAGGATCGTGTATTGCGTGATTTTTCGCACATGCCCACGACATTTGTACCACATGGTAGAACTCCTCATTATGAGCAACTTTGCCTCTAGGACCGCCGCTGTCCGTCGAATCGTTCGTTAAATATTGGAGATTATTTCAAAAACCTACTTTGGCGAACTAGTCGTAAGTTTTTGGCTCAACCTCGATAACTGTTAAAAAGCTTTAAAAACTGTATATTTTCTATGGTAAATTGCCTGTATTTGCTGTAAATGGTCTTCCATCTATGATTGAGATGGTTACAGGTTTGCTAAATAAAACATAATACCGTTTTACGCATGTGCTTAAAGGCGTTAAAGTGCTTGAACCCTGATAATTGCTGCTCGCAGCTATATTTGATCATATTACTTTTTTCAGAGCCCTTTGACCACATTTTTACATGCAACGATTCATATTTTTTGCAATTCCATTTGGTGCCACTAGGGGCAATAACACACTTCACCTTTAATTCAGCGTTGCATCAGTTTCCAGTTTCTTGTCTGTACTGTAATTGCTCTCGATAATTGACACCTCATAATTCACACACATTTAAATTGTAGATTCTCAACAGCGCTGCTAGATATGAGATGAACCATGATAAAAACATGAACCTGTGGCTGGTGAACTGAATTCAATTTCCATGTTTTTCCATTGTCATTCAGCGTAAATGCCACCGATTGCCAGAACAACACAAACTAAATACGTCAAATGAATAAATTCTTCATATCTTACTGGATTCACATTTCTGTGGTTATTTTTAGCTGCCGCACCGCAGGGCATTGCAGATGTCTTGGCCAATGACCCGAGTCTTCATTAATATGTATGTTGACAATGGACCCAAGAATAAAAACCTCTCTCCTCTGTTTTTCCTCTCCTGTCCCAGCGGGCCACTGATTACCCACAATCCCTTCCCTCAACCGTGAGTGTTTTAAACAAGTGCATCTCTTCTGCTTTAGTATTCAAAAGTATAAAATGTGATGGACGGATGCATGCGTTGAAAGATCAGGTGATCTTTCTGAGAGCATAATGTGTGGAGACGGCCCTCTCTCTTCCTGTATCTTACTTGTTAGCCTCTTTAATTAAGAGCGCATTGTTCTGTGGGAAAGAATTGAGCAGGAAAAGCTTCCTGACTCTCTGCCAAGTTAGATTGAGTTTCTCCGTTAAGCTCTGGGCCAGTAATGGAAGCAAGTCAAGCTTGTCAACAGATGCTGTGCTGCAGGATCTGTGTCTTGTCTGTTGGAGCACAAAAGCCATTTCCTGAGGCTTACAGAGGATAAGGTAAAGATACAGGCTTTTTTTTACAGGAGCATATGCTTGGGTGCACAAATAATCTGGAAATTAGGGGTTCATTTGGGGAAATGTATTAAATAGAGCGACCTTAGGAATGCACTGAGAAAAATTAAAAATAAAAAGTATTTTTTTATCAGATGTTCCATTTAGAATCATTGAAACAAGAGGAATGTATTTGATAAGCAACTCTACATAAGATTTAATAGACTGTTTTATATCTTGCTGTACCCCAAGTGAAAGTTAAAAACGAGTGAAAAATCTGTCAGTGCAATAACACGAAATACACTTACTGCATATATTTAATTATATTCCTCTGAAAACAAGTCTTATTTTATGCAGTGTAATATAATCTAGTTTTAAGGATTTTTAAATGCACTGTAAAAAAGAATTTTTGTTTTATCTTTAAAAAAAGTAAGTATCCTTGTTGACTTAAAATTTTAATTTCAATGAAATAAAAAATTTGAGTTATTACAATGAAGGTAATTGGTTTAATCAACAGAAACTTAATATATTATGTTATATGAACCACATTAATTATCTAAGTTGAAATGTGATAAATCATGAAAGTAATTTTTTACAGTGTACTGGAAACAAGTTAAAAACTATAAAATATACTATTATGGTTTTTGCTAATATAATATAGTTTTTTTGTTTTCATTTTAATTTTCGATAAAGTTTTAGTAATTTTTTGTGTTTTTTAAATGTCTGTAGTTTTATTGTTAGTTTATTTAGCTTTGGTTTTTTTTAGTACTTCAATTTTAACTAAAAAATGAGAAATGTCGCTTTGGCGACTAGCTGAAATAAAATAATTTTAAACATTTTTATATTTTATTTTATTTCAGGTAGTTTATTTTATTTCAAGTAATTATATTTTAATAACTCTGGTTAAAAATACTAATCAAATTTTTTTCATTTATTTATTTATTTATTTTTATTTTTTTGCAGTGTAGTTCACCCAAAAATGCAAATTCTATCATTATTTTCTCACCTACGTCGAAATATCAACATATAAATTTGGTATTAAAATCATTATAATGCAAGATTAAACTCGTACAATTTTGAGAAAAAAGTCTAAATACAATATTGAGAATAAAATCATTACATTTTTAGAATAAAGTCGTGTTTCGAGAAAAAAGTTGAAATAAAGTGTTGAATAAACTTGTTAAATTTTGAAACTAATCGTGTTTCTCCAATTTAACATTTTTTTCTCGAAACACAACTACTTTATTCTCAAAATGTAATGTTTATTCTCAACATTTTATTTCAAAATTTTTCTCAAAATTTAATGTTTTTTCTCAAAACACAACTTTATTCTCAAAATTTAACGAGTTTATTCGCAACATTTTATTTTGATTTTTTCCCTCGAAACATGCCTTTATTCTCAAAATGTAATGATTTTATTCTTGTATTTTGACTTTTTTTCTTGAATTTTAACGAGTTTAATCTCGTGTTTAATTAATATTATAATGACTTTAATCTCAAGATGGTTTATTAATTGCTCAAATCCTTTTGTATTTTGTAATGAAGCAACAGGATGTAACATTTCCCAGTAATGGGAAATGGAGAGATTTTGTAACTTGTGTTACATCTGTTTTAGTGAATGATGTTATATAGGAGCTGTAGTTGGGATGGCAATCCTGCTTTCATGTTTCCCTTTTTATTTCACTCACTGTCCAAAAATTCTCCCAGCCGCGGTTTCTATGGTCAATTTGCACCATAGAAGCTGTATGGAAGGTTTTGATGGAGTCAGAATTACCTCACAGCCTGAACCTGGACTTCAGTCCTGCCCTCATTAGATGTAGTGTGTCTTTGCGGTGGGTCCGATGGGAATAGCTCATGTTCGGCATTATGATCCACTGAGCCAAAGGTGTCGCCTCCCTTCACCTTTACTCTATTAATCATGGGCCACATTGAAGCCCACACAGATGTCCTTCCTCCCTCAGCAGTCGAGAGGCTCTCGTCATCCTCGGTGTTGGATAAGGGCATCTGGAGATCCGGTTTCTCCACCGATACGAAACGGCGGCCTGCGCTAATGAAGGTGCGGTGCGAGACTCGTTTTGATGTGTTTCTCAGAATAAAAGCCTCAAAAAATGTCCCAGCAACAATAGCACCTCGTCACATGGGAGCTGAACCCCAGCTGCACTTCATTATTTGTGCTCTTTCCATATTTAGATCCGTGTGCATTCCGTCCTGCAGCAGAGAGTCGATCCTAAAAGCAGCTCACCGCATATTTGTGGCTCGGCAGTCATAGTGCACTTCTTAAGGACTTCCTGTGCCATTTTTCAATTGAACTAAAAAATTGGACACAGATCCTGCAGATGGGGGGAAAATCCATTGTATTAAGTAGGTGTCATGAAACATTTTTCCAGCCGAATGCTAAAAGGGCTTATTTCTGCACTGTAAGATCAAGTGATTGAGCTCCAATACATGGAAGCTTGTTTCCGCTTTGGAATAAAAAAATAAAAAAGGTAATTGCGACTTTTTATCTCACAATTCTGAATTTTTTCCCCCTTGGAATTCTGAGTTTACATCTCGCACATCTGAGTTTTTCTCAGAATTCTGAGTTTATATGTCACAATTCAGATTTTTCTCAGAATTCTGAGTTTACATCTCACAATTCTTTTTTTTGTTTGTTTCCACCATGAAATTGTGACTTTTTTATTTTACAATTCACACTTTTTTTCTCGCAATTGTGAGTTAACATCTCACAATTTTGACTTTTTTTCTTGCAATTCTGAGAAAAGTCACAATTACCTTTTTTTTTTTTTATTCCATGGCGGAAATAAGCTTCCATACTTACGTTAGCTGCTCATTAAATATTACTAATGAGAGACTGAAAAATGATGGAATGTGCTACTTTAAT
This sequence comes from Hypophthalmichthys nobilis, assembly GCA_037950665.1. NCBI lineage: Eukaryota > Metazoa > Chordata > Actinopteri > Cypriniformes > Xenocyprididae > Hypophthalmichthys > Hypophthalmichthys nobilis. Next base: position 1,150,589 of record CM075473.1, on the reverse strand, counting down.
GTATTTGGATGCCACCTACTGCACCACCAATTTTATAGTCGTTTGAAACTCAACAATGATTTTCAGGGCTTGAAGTGTTAAACATGCTGCCATAAACATGGAAAACTTGGCATTTATCTAGTGAAATATTCCTGAGAGGACTGACATTTATAAGAGCGCTAATGATGTATAAAATATACCATATTTGCAATTTTATAACACGAATTAAGTCGATCGTTCACACGTTTAAGTGCCTTAATGACAGTTTCGTATGATTTTCTGTCTGTCTGAATGCAAATTATGGGATCAGTGGTTCCAAATCATCAATAAAAGTCATTAGACTAAAATGTAGAAAATGGCCATAATTTTGCAAATAAATGCAAAGACACAGGGCCAGATTGGAGCTTTATACAAATCCACGTGTTTCTGTCTGGGCTACTGTCCAGAAATTATTAGATACATGGAAATCAAGGAGTAATATTTGTCTTAATGTCCGCTTCCAGAAACATGACTAGTTTGTTCCTTTGCATGACCTAATATTCAGCCAATGTAGCAGAAATCAACCAATCATTTCTGTGATCTCAGGGTCACGTAGTTTGTGTTAATAATGGGCATCGTTCTCAGCGGAAACACTCGCTTTACTTTAAACTGCTCTGTTCTTTCTCATTGTTAGAGGAGGTAACTATCACTGCTGTTTTGCTTTGTTTCAAAGAGGAGTGTGCTGATGGTGTGTTGTTCTGCTTGAACCTTCGGTTGGAGACATGCTCTAATTTGTGAGGAAACGGTCCTGCTGCTTTGGCGCTGTTGCCTGGATACCTCATCCACCTGGAGCAGCATATGGCCGCAGCATGTTGTGCTCCATGTGAAATTAGCAGAAAGCCAAAACATCCCGGTGTGGTGATGTAACTCGCCTTAGAAGAGTTTTGCAAGGTGAGATTCAATCTTCTGTGTCTCTTCACAGACGCCACAGGAGGGAGAACAGCAAATGAGCAGCTACGACCGAGACAAAGACATCATCATCAGACGCGTTTGTGTTCCAACAGCAAAGACAATGACCAAAACTTGTTTACCAGCATTTCTTTTTTGTAATTTATGAGTACACTTTTAGTTATGTAATGCATTTAAGCATAAAAAGCAAAAGCTGCAGTGGCCCCAGAAAAGTCACTTTTTTCATTGCATTAGATAACAAAATGTCAAAGCAAATGGCATTTATTTGAAAGATACCACAATCACTCTTTTGAAAAGTGATGCAGAACTTCTGACAAGTTTGTTTGTTCACTGACATCAGCTGACTGTTACACTGTTTATATATTCACGCTTCACCTTCAACTCCTTTATAAACTGTAAAGAATAAGAAGTTACAACTTTTAGAATGAAACTGGACGTTTCTGAATGGTTAGTGGATAAATTTATGTAGTTGCTGTGGAGTTGATTCAACTCATCCACTAGCATGTGCCGTCATGTTAATCTTTTGTGCAAATCCAGTGTTGAATTGACCCTCGTGGCAACAACACTCTACTACAACAACTCTTCCTCTTCTCTAAAGCAGCCCAACATGGCCCCGCCCCCTTTGTTGTGTGTTCTCGGGGGCGGGTTTATGTAAATTTTGGGGTTTGTGATGTCACTAACCCAGGAAGAAGCTCGCTGTAGTCCCTACCAGCTGTTTGTTGTGGTCCTTAAAAAGTGATTTCTGTAAAAGAAAATGTCTCTCTTTGCATTGAACTTTGAGTGTCGTAACTTTGCAGATGTTGTTTATGATCAAACATTACACACTAACTAAAGTTAAAAAAGTCAAATCGGAATCAACCACCCCTTTAATGTATTTTGTATTTTCAGAGCTTGCACGTTTCAGAAACAGATGACGATAACGCATTTTGCAACCTGATTATCATAGAAGTGTTTGAGGTTGGGATGTATTGAGATTGTTGTTTGTTGGCTTTGAAATGATAAAACATTTGTGGTTAGTGGATCACATTGATAGTTAATGTGATTCTCTGCTAAGGTCAGGGTTAACTTGAGGAGAACTGATGTAAATATAATCTAATTTCATTAGAGTCATCATGAAGCGGAAGCTGCACTCGTCTTTTCTTCCCTATTGTGTCGTATATCTGAGTGAAACGCTTCACAAACAAGAACAAATGTAGGGCGGGGCTTGATTTTTTCTGTGGGGAATTGATTGGATGGTTGTGGTTTGCTATTGGTGGATCTCATGTGAGTGACAGGTTGCCCCGCCCTCATCATCAGAGAAGAGAAGAGACGTCACTGCAAGAGGGAGGAGAATATATTCTGATTCAAGATTACCAGGAACTTTCTATTAAAAAACAAAAGTTGTCTATTTTGATTTCATTGTGAATTTAAAGCCAGCTACAAACCCTGGTGTATTTTTCACTCTCTTGCCCATAATGCCCTGCGGCAGGCAACTGGTGTGAAAGCGAGGTCAGGGACATGTCTATTCCCAGCATCCGTCCCCCTGCCAAGACTTCCATCCATCAGCCGGCCGACCGAGTGGCATCCGCTCCGGGGTCACGCCCTCGTATGGCGGCCGCGGTGCTGCTGGGACACCTGCTCCTCGTGACTCTCGCCTAGAGCCAAACGTGTGCTTCCCTTCACGAACAGCTTCTGAAAACAGTGCTATATTTCATAATAAATGGTGCAAAAGACCACCTGGGTTATTCTGCCATAGACACAGACTTTTTGTTAGTTTATTAATTCATTTAGTTTATTTTAAAGTTAATTTGATTCTCTGTGTTGGCTGCAAGTGAGTTGATTTTAGCTTTATCATCCAAACACACGTTCTGGTTCTCAGGAGTGTTTGTTATGGTTCCCTGCTTCAGCGTTTCCAAAAACAGGCAGCAATTTCCCCTCTACTGAAGATGTGAAGATGTCCAAATCCGTTTCTGGTGTGTCAGTTTCATGTTCAGAGTCACTGGTTGACTCTGTGAGAAACAGTAATTTGTTTGATTGACCAATGTAGTGAGTCAATCTGTTTGCCTGACCACTATTTTGCTGACCCAAGGTTTCCCAGCAGAACATTGACCAAAGCATCACACTGCCTCCGCCGGCTTGCCTTCTTCCCATAGTGCATCCTGGTGCCACGTGTTCCCCAGGTAAGTGACACACGCACCCGGCCATCCACGTGATGTAAAAGAAAACGTGATTCATCAGACCAGGACACCTTCTTCCATTGCTCCATGGTCCAGTTCTGATGCTCACATGCCCACTGTTAGCGCTTTCGGCGGTGGACAGGGGTCAGCATGGGCACCCTGACTGGTCTGCCCCATATGCAACAAACTGTGATGCACTGTGTATTCTGACACCTTTCTATCAGAACCAGCATTAACTTCTTGAGCAATTTGAGCTACAGTATCAGTAAATCTCACTCCCCAAATCTCAAGAGGTGCTCTAGCGACCTTGTTAGAGTGCCCGCCTCCCATGCAGTGGACCCGGGTTCGAGTCCCACTTAGAGCAGGTGGTTTGAACAGGAGGGGTTTTATATATATATAAATACTAGACTGTCTCCTTCTGGAAATGCAAATCTAATTATTCCCTGTAATTCTCTTTGCTGCCTCTTGAAACTTTAAGGTTAACTCTGCTTTTATCTTTGAAATTTTCACTCTTTGTTTCCTCAGACTTTCCTCATCTCTGTCCCAGACAGGCGTCTTCAATCAAAGCACTCTTAATTTAAGTCTTGGCCTCTGAGGTAAAATGAGCTTATAAAGAACAGCCACACACAAACAAACACTTCTCGGCCCCTGACAGCATTGATTCATTCCCTGATCACTTTTGTGAACTCGCCGTAAGTTCATTTGAAGGGTGATGCGCACATCAGAATTCAGAGAACGAGACGTGAGCGCTCAAGTTTGTCTCATCTGGATTCGACCTCGGTAAATGAGGTGGAAAGCTCTCAATTCAATTCTGTCACGGATCACTCAAGAGTTGATGCATCATTTTTTTGAGTTGAAGGATGAACTCGTGACAGGCTAAATAGATGCTCAAACCCAGCTTATTTAATATCAAGATAGGGATTAGTTATCTGAGGTTATCTAAGGTCAGGTTTGAGATTCACATGGCCGTGTTTGAATGTTGTTGCTTGTAAAAGCTTGACCCTCGGATGTAAGAACACGACGACAGCGGCGCTGACAGCTCTAGTGTGTGTTTTCTCTGTTCATTTCCTGTATATAGTCATGCACGATCCGCCTAGAGATGTTTCCCGCAGCGTTGTTAGATTTGAGCCGCTGATCACACCATCTCCTGGGCTTCAGACGTCCTTACTGATGGAGCAACACATTTCTCATACTCCGTTGAACAATTCGAGTGGCTGCAATTAGCTAATTGAATAAGAGGCACAATTAACTCTAAAAACTTGATGGCAATGTCACCAACATCAACTGACTGTCACACTGTTTATATATTCATGCTCTGCCTTCCTAAGTGCCCCTATTATGCTATTTTAAAGGTTCCTAATTTTGTTTTGAGTTCTGCTAGAATAGATTTACATGCATCCAAGGTCAAAAAACACTTAAATAATTTATATTGCACATCACCTCATTTCTCAAAGAGTCTGAAAACGGTTTGTTCCAGTCTCAGCTACACCTACAGTGTTTGAGGGCAGGGCAAAGGAGACGTTGTTCACCGGCAGCCAATGAATAGCACAGGTGGGCATTATGCAAATTTGTTACATGTGACAGGAAGTGAGACTGGAATTACTGACGACTCGTTTCAGGCAGTTTAGAATCACTTCTGAAATTGTATTTTCTTTAAATAATAATAATTTGATTAATTATTATTATATTTAACAATTATAAAATAATTATTTTTAATAATTATAAAAATAAAATAATTAAAATAATAATATAATAAATATTTTACAGTGTATAGTTCACATAGAAATTAATCATTTGCTCTACTTAATCTTCTTATCGTGTATTATTCATTTAATTCTTATTTTACAGAAATACGCAGAATGTTTGGCTGCTCTTTTCTATAAAAAAACATTCAAGCTTCAAAAAGACAAAACACCATTAAAAACACAATAGAAATGAGTAGTGCACTGAACTGGAATAATGAGTTAAATTAACACATTTTCAGTCAATAAAATTTAAATATTGATCAGTTTCTCGTGTGAATTTAACTTGTTTCATAAAATTGAGCTGAATAATGACACTATTGTCTTCTTAATTCACTTCATAATTGATGAATTTTATATCATTAACGTTATTTTCCTGTTTATTACAGTGAAACTGCTTTGAAACAATCTGTATTATAAAGCAATGACTTGATGTGATGATATGATCATGTCTTTAAAATACTGGGGAAATAGAGTACAGTTGTTTGGACAATTTTGATGTTTTTATGGATATTTATTTTATTTTCATCCACTTTCTTCGTAATAATATGGGTTTGGAACAACATGATGCTGATTTATCATGTATTTTGTATTTACAGACCTTGCATGTTTGCAAACATACATGATAAAAATGAGGATTTTTTTATTGAGATTATTTTGTCACACTGTATCTTTTCCTCCCATCTGCTCATACATTTTTGACAGTAGCCGTATGACAGATAACATGGAACTAATGTAAAAGCATTGACCTGCGCAGAGAGGTCAGAGTTCACCTGCAGTGTCACATGACCAGATTGCTTTGACAAGTTATAGTTTGACAGGGTTTGAAATGAAAACAGAACAGTGACAACATGGTCCAAAATGCGTAAAGAATGTGAAGAATTATTTTTGAGGATGCAGGAAAATAAAACCACTGTCAAACTCAAGCCACCATCCAATATACATGTTAAAAGAAGACAAATGTTTTCTCAGCTATTTCTACATTCGCTGTAAAAAGCACTTCTGAATCGATATCTAAACATCCTTAAGACAAGATAAATTCACCTGTAATTTGTCTTGTTGCACTGGCAGATTTCTAGACTTACAAGAGCCAAAATGCATTTATACAGAATATTGATGTATTCTTTGAAAACAAGCTGTCTTACGCAGTTTTGATTTTCAGGTCAATTTATTTTGTGTTAAAGATGCGTAGAAGTTCTTACTGGAAAACAAGACAAATATACTCTTTGAGAATTAAATTTTACAGTGTTTACACATCAAGCAAAGCTCAATAAACCTACAGCCATTTCAGCTTCACTCTGTCCGGAGCACAATTAGATATAATTACGCCCTGAAAATGGATTAAACAATTATCTTTGCATGAATAATGTAAATCGAATGTCTTTCTCTGGCAGTTTTAAATGGGCACTGTTCTCGTATTGATTTCTGTCTAGTCCTGACCACTGCATCTCATGTCTCAGATCGCCAGCTTCCTGTCATGAATCCATTTCCTCTTCACTGGTCTGTCCTGTTCACTTTGAGCTTCGCTCCATCAGCGGATCCATCAAGACCTCCCTCGCCTCAATATTTATCACCTTAAAGCTCAGAATTGCACAGTATTGTGTGTGTGTGTGTGTGTGTGTGCTTTGTGCTAAACATTTCATTTACATTTCTAACTAAACATTTACATTTCTGCTCTAAACAGCCACTTTCTTACAGAAGCACAAATCACATGCCTAAACTAGTCCTCAAATTCCTGGAAGAAAACCAGCACAATTTAAAGTACCCTGAAGTGGATGTTTAAAAGTACACTCTTAAAAGTGAAGGTTTTGTATTGGCACTGATGGTTCCATGAAGAACCTTTAACATCCATGGAAACTTTTATATGGACAAAATGTTTTTTATAGTGGAAACAGTTTCTTTAGAATTTTAAAATGTTCTTCACACTAAAAAACATGGTACTTTTTAGAACTGATCACTGAAAAGTTCTTCCATGGCAGGAATCTTAATTTTTAAAGATGTATATGTTGTTCTCTATGGAATCTTGTTTCCACTATGGAATAAAAAATAAATAAAAAAAGAAGATAATTGCGACTTTTTATCTCAAAATGGCGAGTTTACATCTCACAATTCTGATTTTTTCTCAGAATTGCATGATATAAAGTCACAATTGTGGGATATAAACTCACAATTGCAAGAAAAAAAAAAAGAAAAAATGTCAGAATTGCAAGAGAAAAAAAGTCAAAATTGTGAGATATAAACTTGCTTTTGCAAGAAAAAGTCAGAATTGCGAGGAAAAAGTCAGAACTGTGAGAAAAAGTCAAAATTGTGAGATATAAACTCGCAATTGCGAGAAAAAAGTCAATCGCAAGAAAAAAAGTCAAAATTTCAGGACATAAACTTGCAATTGCATGAAAAAAGTCAAAATTGTGAGAAAAAAGTCAAGATTTCGAGATATAAACTTGCAATTGCGTGAAAAAAGTCAAAATTTCGAGATATAAACTTGCAATTGAGAAAAAAGTACGAATTGCGAGGAAAAAAAATCAAAATTGTGATATATAAACTTGCAATTGAGTGAAAAAAGTCAGAATTGCAGGAAAAAAGTCAATTTCGAGATATAAATTGCAATTCAGAAAAAAGTCAGAATTGCGAGAAAAAAGTCTAAATTGCGATATATAAACTTGCAATTGTGTGAAAAAAGTCAGAATTGTGAGGAAAAAAAGTCAAAATTTCAAGATATAAACTTGCAATTGTGAGAAAAAAGTCAGAGTTGCGAGAAAAAAGTCTAAATTTCGAGATATAAACTTGTAATTGAGAAAAAAGTAAGAATTGGGAGGATAAAAGTCAAAATTGTGATATATAAACTTGCAATTGTGTGGAAAAAAGTCAGAATTGCAGGAAAAAAGTCAATTTCGAGATGTAAATTGCAATTCAGAAAAAAGTCAGAATTGCGAGAAAAAAGTCTAAATTGCGATATATAAACTTGCAATTGTGTGAAAAAAGTCAGAATTGTGAGGAAAAAAAGTCAAAATTTCAAGATATAAACTTGCAATTGTGAGAAAAAAGTCAGAGTTGCGAGAAAAAAAGTCTAAATTTCGAGATATAAACTTGTAATTGAGAAAAAAGTAAGAATTGGGAGGATAAAAGTCAAAATTGTGATATATAAACTTGCAATTGTGTGGAAAAAAGTCAGAATTGCAGGAAAAAAGTCAATTTCAAGATATAAATTGCAATTGAGAAAAAAGTCAGAATTGCGAGAAAAAAGTCTAAATTACGATATATAAACTTGCAATTGTGTGAAAAAAGTCAGAATTGTGAGAAAAAAAGTCAAAATTTCAAGATATAAACCTGTAATTGCGTGAAAAAAGTCAGAATTGCGAGAAAAAAAGTCAAAATTTCAAGATATAAACACGCAATTGCGAGAAAAAAGTTCAGAATTGCGAGAGAAAAAGTCAAAATTGTGGTATAAACTTGCAATTGCGGGAAAAAAGTCAGAATTGCGAGAAAAAAAGTCAAAATTGTGATATATAAACTTGTGATTGAGTGAAAAAAGTCAGAATTGCGAGAAAAAAAGTCAAAATTGTGGTATATAAACTTGCAATTGCGAGGAAAAAAGTCAGAATTGTGAGAAAAAAAGTCAAAATTGTGATATATAAACTTGCGATTGAGTGAAAAAAGTCAGAATTGCGAGAAAAAAAGTCAAAATTGTGATATATAAACTTGCAATTGCGGGAAAAAAGTCAGAATTGCGAGAAAAAAAGTCAAAATTGTGATATATAAACTTGCAATTGCGGGAAAAAAGTCAGAATTGCGAGAAAAAAAGTCAAAATTGTGATATATAAACTTGCAATTGCGAGGAAAAAAAGTCAAAATTTCAAGATATAAACCTGCAATTGCGTGAAAAAAGTCAGAATTGCAGGAAAAAAGTCAATTTCGAGATATAAATTACAATTGAGAAAAAAGTCAGAATTGCGAGAAAAAAGTGTAAATTGCGATATATAAACTTGCAACTGTGTGAAAAAAGTCAGAATTGTGAGAAAAAAATTCAAAATTTCAAGATATAAACTTGAAATTGCGAGAAAAAAGTCAAAATTGCGAGATGTAAACTTCTGAAAAAAAGTAAGAATTGTAAGATAAAAAGCCGCAATTACCTTGTTTTATTTTTTATTCAGTGGCGGAAACAAGCTTCTATAGTTCGCTGACTCTTTTAAAAAAAAATATTAGCTTGTGTTACTAACATCAGCCACTAGGGGCGTCTGTACGAACAGAACTGATTCAGTTCAATCCAGTGTGAGAGAAAGACAAGGCGTTAAACAAACCAGTAGAAGTGTAAATGATTCTAATCCTTTGCTTTAATCTGATTTCCATGTAATGTGTGAGCTCTCAAATTCACACTGTACATCTGTGTTCATTCTGAAGCTTTTAGGCGCTCTGAGATGAATCTGCTGCATATCAGATTCTCTGCTCATTATTACTCTCTCTTTGTGTTCACTTTGGCTCCCATGCTGAATTTAAACAGTATAGCAGATAAATATATTCGTGTGGGGAAGCCAAACATCTGGATTTCCTCTTTCCCACTGGCTGATTCAGACCGCCATGCTGTCTCATTCCTGCCACATGTTGAATGATATGAGGTTGGAAACATATTACCATCCCAGTTAATTAATACGAGCCTGTAGATGTTATGAACTTCACCTTAATGTCTGTTATTGGTTATTATCAGCGCAGCTTGTGTCGTTGTATGAAAAAGAACAACGTGAGGCTGAATGAAGGTTTAAATAGCAACATTTGTTGTTTGCACACTTCAGACTGTGACTTTATGAATGTAGTGATATAAAACAAAGAAACAATCATAAAACAGACAGTAAATGCAGTGTTTGCTCCACTGTAACCTGTGGTTAACCTGTTGGTTCAGTAAGGTTCCATGGATGTTAAAGGTTCTTCATGGAACCATCAATGCCTATTAAGAACCTTTGTTTTTAAGAGTGATGGACGTCAGGGGGCACAAAATGATTTCCAAGATAGTAATAGCTGTTATTTGTTGCTAGGTTACTTTGCTCTGGGGATGCATTGTGACAAAAAGCCCCTCTTGAGATTAATCAGGATCAGCGCTCTGGATTTGGAGACGGACATACAATGCCTGAGATTTTCTAGGGCCAATTTTGCTAATGCTACTTGTTTTCTGACATGATGTACATGAGCTCATAATCATGTTTATTTATTTATTTATTTTTTAGAAACAAAATGCATGTGATTTTATTAAGAATAATATTTACCCTGTAAAGTCTGACTAATGGGATAACTGAAAAATCTGATTATTCGAATAGTTTATTGAACCTTTAGACAAAATCTAAAAAAAAGTGTGTATGTGTTTTTTGTTGAGGATCATACTTGATACATCAGGCTTTATTTAAATTGACAAAAAGTAAGATTCATTCAAAAAAAACACTGGGATAAAAACAACCACATTTTGGGTTGTTTTCAACCCAAGGCCTGGGTAAATATAGGACAGAACACATGTTGGGTTAATTTTACCCAGCATAATGGGTTGATTGGTAGTTATGTCTGACCCAAGATCTGGGTAACACAAAAACTACCCAAACGCTGGGTTGTTACGTCTGACCCAGGATCTGGGTAACACAAAAACTACCCAAACACTGGGTTGTTACGTCTGACCCAGGATCTGGGTAACACAAAAACTACCCAAACGCTGGGTTGTTACGTCTGACCCAAGATCAGGGTAACACAAAAACTACCCAAACGCTGGGTTGTTACGCCTGACCCAAGATCTGGGTAACACAAAAACTACCCAAACGCTGGGTTGTTACGCCTGACCCAGGATCTGGGTAACACAAAAACTACGCAAACGCTGGGTTGTTACGCCTGACCCAAGATCAGGGTAACACAAAAACTACCCAAACGCTGGGTTGTTACGTCCTGACCCAAGATCTGGGTAACACAAAACTACCCAAACGCTGGGTTGTTACGTCTGACCCAGGATCTGGGTAACACAAAAACTACCCAAACACTGGGTTGTTACGCCTGACCCAGGATCTGGGTAACACAAAATCTACCCAAACACTGGGTTGTTACGCCTGACCCAGGATCTGGGTAACACAAAACTACCCAAACGCTGGGTTGTTACGCCTGACCCAAGATCAGGGTAACACAAAAACTACCCAAACGCTGGGTTGTTACGCCTGACCCAAGATCTGGGTAACACAAAAACTACCCAAACGCTGGGTTGTTACGCCTGACCCAGGATCTGGGTAACACAAAAACTACGCAAACGCTGGGTTGTTACGCCTGACCCAAGATCAGGGTAACACAAAAACTACCCAAACGCTGGGTTGTTACGTCTGACCCAGGATCTGGGTAACACAAAAACTACCCAAACGCTGGGTTGTTACGTCTGACCCAAGATCTGGGTAACACAAAAACTACCCAAACGCTGGGTTGTTACGTCTGACCCAGGATCTGGGTAACACAAAAACTACGCAAACGCTGGGTTGTTACGTCTGACCCAAGATCAGGGTAACACAAAAACTACCCAAACGCTGGGTTGTTACGTCTGACCCAGGAGATGTGTAACACAAAAACTACCCAAACACTGGGTTGTTAATTCTGACCCAAGATCTGGGTAACACAAAAACTACCCAAACACTGGGTTGTTACGTCTGACCCAGGTTCAGGGTAACAAAAAACTACCCAAACACTGGGTTGTTACGTCTGACCCAGGATCTGGGTAACACAAAAACTACCCAAACACTGGGTTGTTACGTCTGACCCAGGATCTGGGTAACACAAAAACTACCCAAACACTGGGTTGTTACGTCTGACCCAGGAGATGGGTAACACAAAAACTACCCAAACACTGAAAAAATAACCCAAAAAAAATGACCCAGAAGGCTCAATCAAAGACTTGGATAGAAAAAATTACCCAAGATTTTTTAGTGTTGTAAATCAATTAGATCTTTATAACAGTATAGCAAATAAAATACAAATAAATATCTGCCAATAATATGTCTGAGTAAGACTGATGATCATATTTGATACTCATGATTTTTCTAAAAAATGTAGAATGGATAATAAATTAAACCTGCTTCAGTCCAGTTGAACAATATCAAAGTCATTCTTACATTTACTTAATAAAAATCAGTGCAGATTTGACAGCAGAAAGACAAATGAAGCATGTTTGTACAATTACACTAAAAGACTTTTACTTGCTAAAAAAGTCTAAACTATCAATCAGACGACAGAAGGACTGTAGTAGATTGTGTGCAACAGGTTTAACAGATCATTTTGATAATTTAGAAGCCTTAGAAATATGTGTATCTAATATGATTCAATAGGCTTATGATATTTTTAATCTCTGTATCATTAATCTGTGGTTTCTCATGGGCAGAGCAGTGCATGAAACCTGACTCATGTTTTGGTGCATTTGCATTAAAAACAGACGTGAAGCGTGAGCAGCACATAGAGGAAATCAGCCAGGCGGAGCTGAGATGTGCAGTACAGTGATTTACTGTGTTCTTACAATGCATTAGCATGATAACCGCGGCAGCGTAAATCTCACTCTGCTAATGCGAATGTGAGAATGCATTTGTGTGATTCATGGAAGGCATCTCCACACGCAGGTCTGCAAATCATTAGTGTGCAGACGTCATATTTCTGTGGTGGAAACGACAGCTCTAATGCATCTCGAGGCCGCTGCAGTCGTGGAAGCATGCAGTTTCTGTGGAGAACAAACGGATGCGGCTTATTACTGCTGTAAGCGGCCACAGACTGCCACATAAAGATCAACCTTTAGAGCTACAGGAGTCTGAACATGGAGAAACTAATACTGGGAAGTTGCACAGATGTACATGTTGCTGTTTTAGACAAATCATCTTTATGGCTTTGTAGAGTTGTGTTTGTTGCTTTAGGGGAAAATTGAGAACGGCAGATTTAAAATAATCTGAAACGCAGGGTTGTGCGGTGTCAGATATCTTCCTTTTTATTTTTCCTTATAAATATTTGAGGGACATTCACAGGTCACTGCACATTTGAATTAAGTTTGAATTAAGTTTTAATTCTTTTTAAAGTCATGCATTTCACTAATGTTCATATGCAAACAACCTATTGTGACATGGAGGTAAAAAAGTGTGGCGTCCGATAAGATATTTTAATATTGTTGAAAGAAGTCTCTTCTGCTCACCAAGGCTGCATTTATTTGATCAAAAATTCAGTAAAAATAGTGAAATATTTTTACAATTTAAAACAGCTGTTTTCTATGTGAATATATTTTAAAGTGTAATTTATATCCAGCGATCAAAGCTGAATTTTCAGCATCATTACTCCAGTCTTCAGTGTCACATGATCCTTCAGAAATCATTCTAATATGATGATTTGATGCGCAAGAAACATTTCTTTTGTGTGTATTGTCACTTTTGATCAATTTAATGCATCCTTGCTGAATAAATGTAATAATTTCTTTAAAAAACATTTCTGACCCCAAAACTTTTGAATGGTATAAAATGTGTTATCATATTACTAACCTTTAGTCTGTACTGTATGCTGGGAAAAATGGTAACCTAAAAATGATAACATCTAAATTAAGTGGAAAAATATGATTTACTATTGTAGAATAAAAAACAAAATAAATTTGTAAGGGGTAAATTGAGTAAAAAACAACTCCTTAAAAGGCTAGTTCACCAAAAAAAAAAAAAAAAAAAAAAAAAAAAAAAGTCATTATTTACTCTAAATCTGTATGAGTTTCTTTTTTTCTGCAGAACATAAAGAAGATATTTTGAAGAATATGGGTAACTAAACAGTTGGTGGCCCCAACTGACTTCCATAGTATGGGAAAAAAAATACTATGGAAGTCAATGAGGACTGTTTGGTTACCCACATTCTTCAAAATATCTTCATATATAACAAAACAAAGAAACTCATACAGGTTTAGAACAACTTGAGGGTGAGTAAATGATGACAGAAGTTTTATTTTTGGGTGAACTACCCCTTTAAAGGGGGCCCCTTTTCTCAAGATGTAATATAAGTCTCTAGTGTCTCCAGAATGTGTCTGTGAAGTTTCAGCTCAAAATACCCCACAGATCATTTATTATAGCTTGTCAAATTTGCCTCTATTTGGGTGTGAGCAAAAACACATCGTTTTTGTGTGTGTCCCTTTAAATGCAAATGAGCTGCTGCTCCGGCCCCCTTTCCAGAAGAGGGCGGAGCTTTAACAGCTCAACAACAACAAAGCTGGAGAATCTCACGCAGCCAAAATGAGGATTGTCAGTAACGGTGTTCAGCCTTACATTGTTCAAACCGGAGTCGACACTGATGGAGAGACTCAGGAAGAAGTTACAACTTTTAGAATGAAACTGGACGTTTCTGAATGGTTAGTGGATAAATTTATGTAGTTGCTGTGGAGTTGATTCAACTCATCCACTAGTATGTGCCGTCATGTTAATCTTTTGTGTTGAATTGACCCTCGTTTGTGAAGCAGTCCGGCGTAAAATGACGGCATGACAACAACACTCTACTACAACAACTCTTCCTCTTCTCTAAAGCTGCCCAACATGGCCCCGCCCCCTTTGTTGCGTGTTCTCGGGGGGCGGGGTTTATGTAAGTTGTGGGGTTATGATGTCACCAACCCGGGAAGAAGCTTGTTGTAGTCCCTACCAGCCGTTAAAAAGAGATAATATCTCTCTTTGCATTGAACTTTGAGCATCATAACTTTGCAGATGTTGTTTATGCTCAAACAGCAACATTACACACTAACTAAAGTTAAAAAAGTCAAATCATAATCAACCACCCCTTTAAGGTAACAACTGCAGGTTACCACTTTTTACAGTGTAGAAGTGAATTGCATGTCATAGTTGATAAGTGTCTTTTCCAAATGAATGTTGTCATGAGTTTAATCACCTTCATTTCATGTCCTTCTGCATCAAACACAACTTTACAATTAAAGCATTGGTTTAAAAGGTTAATTACAAATGTAAATCAATCATCCAGTTATGATGAAAATCTCATCAGAATTTTGGAGCTCATTAGAGAAATAACAAGATTTGTTTCGCTCCTTTTAAATCTGTGCATTTGAATAGTGACTATGGGAATCAAAACAGCAATTTGCATAAGCATTGTTTCAATGTAATTAAAGAAAACTTTTCTACAGTTATAATTTAATGCTGATAAAATTGCTGGTTAGCTTTGAATTTTTTCCAATGGAAAAAAAAGGGGCATAAATCGCTTATTGTTTGTCTTTAATTGTTCCTTCTATAACTGGAATATGAACGTTGGTTTGTTTTTCTTAGCTAAACTCAATCATCTAATTCAACACAGAATATTTGTCACAAGGAATTTTCCGTTTCTGCGATCTCATCTGCTGCACAGAGGTTTTTACTGAATGCTTCATATTTCAGTGGCTGATTTAAAACATTAGACTGTTAGACTGGAATGAAATTAAGTTGCCAAACTCTTGCGGCCTGTTTTAAACGAATGCCTGGTGTCATTAGATTCATTTACACATCCTTATTTAAAAGGTAATTATAGTCATCTGCAAAAATGTGGATCATCTACATAATCAAACATTAGTGTAATTATTACTGTGCAGTTACGTAAAATGATGATTGAATAATGAAAAACATAATGCTATTAATCTCTCCAGATAAACTCCCTCTCTCAGATTCATGAGGCGTCTGTACAAATACTGATATTTAACCATAAAATCTCACTTTAACACATGATCTTACATGCTGAGAAAAACATGTTGAATGACTGCAGATTTCTGGAGTTATATATTCGTTTCCCTTTTTCTATTTGTACAGAAAAAAATCTGTAAAATATTAATCAATATTTTATGTGAAAATACAGAAAATTTCCTTTTAAAAAAACTGAAATTTGATGCAATACCAAAATACAAACAATTTGTAAATGACAACAAATATCTGTAAAACAACGGGTGATTCTAATGACAAAACGAGAAAATTCTGTAAAAAAAATACAGACCATTACCTGTAAAATTACTCTATCTATCTATTGCTGATCCATCCATCCATCCTTGATCTATCTATTTAGCCATCCATCTATAGTCCATCTGTCCATTCATCTATCTATATATAATCCATACATCCATCCATATATCGTTGATCCATCCATCCATCCATCCATCCATCCATTGTCGGTCCATCTCTCTCTCTCTCTCTTTATCTATCTATCTATCTATCTATAATCCATCCATCCATCCATCCATTGTCGGTCCATCTCTCTCTCTCTCTCTTTATCTATCTATCTATCTATCTATAGTCCATCCATCCATCCATCGCTGATGTATCCGTCCATTCATCCATCCATCTATCTATAATCCATCCATCCATCCATCCATCCATCGCTGATCTATCCATCCATTCATCCATCCATCTATAGTCCATCCATCCATCCATCCATTGTTGATCCATCCATCCATCCATCTATAGTCCATCCATCCATCGTTGATCTATCCACCCATCCATCCATCCATCCATTGTCGGTCCATCTCTCTCTCTCTCTCTTTATCTATCTATCTATCTATCTATAGTCCATCCATCCATCCATCGCTGATGTATCCGTCCATTCATCCATCAATCTATCTATAATCCATCCATCCATCCATCCATCGCTAATCTATCCATCCATCCATCTATCGCTGATCTATCCATCCATTCATCCATCCATCTATAGTCCATCCATCCATCCATCCATTGTTGATCCATCCATCCATCCATCTATAGTCCATCCATCCATCGTTGATCTATCCACCCATCCATCCATCCATCTATAGTCCATCTATCCATCCATCGTTGATCCATCCATCATCCATCCATCCATCCATTGTTGATCCATCCATCCATCCATCCATCATTTATCTATCTATAGTCCATCCATCCATCCATCTATCATTGATCCATCCATCCATCCATCCATCATCTATCTATCTATAGTCCATCCATCCATCCATCCATCCATCTATTTATAGTCCATCCATCCATCCATCCATCCATCCACCCATCCATCCATACATCCATCTATCTATAGTCCATCTATCCATCCATCTATCTATCTATAATCCATCCATCCATTCATCCATCATTGATCTATCTATCCATCCATCCATCCATCTATCTATCTATAGTCCATCTCTCCATCTATCTATCTATAATCCATCCTTTACATCCATCGTTGATCCATCCATCCATCCATCCATCCATCCATCCATCTATCTATCTATAGCCCATCTGTCCATCCATCTACCTATCTATCTATAATCCATCCATCCATCCATCCATTGTCGGTCCATCTCTCTCTCTCTCTCTCTCTATCTCTCTATCTATCTATCTATCTATCTATCTGTCTGTCTTGAAAAACTTTGCTTTTCTTATTTTTTTTATTTATTTCTTTTTAATTCAACTTCTTTTTAAATTCTACATCCTGGTTGCTGCCTCAATTCAAATGTAGTTGATATTCAAGAATCGATGTGGAGTGATGAATCCAACGCTTGGCAGAGGTTAATTGAGAATCTAGATCAACACTGCTTACGTACAATAACTACTGTACACTGACACTGAAGGGAGAAAAGCAACTTTAAAGTTTCTTGATTGAATTTTGATTGATTTTACATTGTTTTCACACTCAGTTTTCTATGAATCTGATCATAGTTCAGTCTGTCACAGTCTAACAGATTCGATTTCACTCACAACTTTGACTGAATGTGTATTTAAAAATCTGTCTTTAAATAACAAACTAGTTCAGCCTGCTAGAATAATGTTATCAAAGTATTACAGTCATTATACAAAAATAACATTTTTTTTTTTTTTACATGATGAATAGACGGTCACTGGATCTGTAAAGGTCGAAATCCCTGGTATGAGGTGATATTTGAAGAGTGCGATGGATGAAAACCCCTCAGCGTCTCCTCTCAGGGTTGTCATGGTTTGTTTCCACTCTCTCAGAAAACAATCACGTCTTTGTTGTTCTGGTCTGGAGAGGCTCCTTCAGCCCGCGTGTCGCCGCATTCAGTGATTGCTCTCTTTTGCCACCGTTACCTCAACTATGATATTTTGAGGCTCATTTGAATGGTCCTGCATCTGATATCACACAACATAATAAGCCGTAGATGAGATGGCCAGTCTGAGGACATGCAAATCATCTCTACAAATTGGATTTCGCCGTGTTAATATGAACACGCTGATTGCGAGTATATTGTCCAATCATGTTGCAGAATCACACAAGCTATTATCACAAATCATTTTATCTAATGTCACACTTTGAGTCTGAACTTCATGCAAAATGTTATTATTCGTTCCGTTTATTTATTTAATCCTTTTACGTATGTCTTTGACGTTGTTTTTTGACGTTAACTTTGGCTTTTCTCGTCAGTTCATGGCAGCCACAGAGCATTCTTTAGGAAATATGATTCTGAAAATCATCCTGAGAAACTGCCAGACGAGAGAGGTTTGGCTTTCCAGACAACAGTGAGTGATTCCAAAATACACAGTTTTTCAGAAAACTGAAAGCTGAACATGAGAAGGAATTAGTCTTTTCAGAACCATAATTTTTTGCAGTTCTTTTTGGAATAAGTATTTAAAGGGAAACATCTCTAAAACAAATATATGTTTTTGTTATGCACGCAGGATTAAATGAAATAAAAATACAAAACGCAAATAATGGCAAAGATTTTTATTTTCTAAGGAGGGTTTTGTGTGTGGTTACTATGATGTTGCAATACACTGCAATACAAGAAATTCAGCAGACTTGAATACTTAAATACATGCATGGTTGCAAGTTAAAAATTCTAATTTATTGATCTAATTAAACTTTTTAAGTTTCAAACATTTTTTTGATGAGTTCTGTTGACATAATAATGTTTGTCATTACATCAAATAAATATTGCATGCAATTTAAACTGAAATTCTCGCTTTTAGAAAAATTGGGCAGTGATTTTCTAGTTCCCAGCATGCTCTGCAAAAGGAGAGTAAATGTTGAAATTAAGTGTTATTTTATGTGTTTTTAGTAAATAGAAAGACCTGCTAGATTTTAATATTATGTTTGACATTTAAGAGTTTCTGTTAAGTGTCATTGTGATGAAAAGTAGAGCTCATGGATGAAGACATGAAGGTATTAACTATACACTATACATTGATCGGTAACACTTTACAATAAGGTTCATTAGTTAACATTAGTTAACTACATTAGTTAACATGTACTAATAATGAACTGCACTTTATTAATCTTTGTTAATGTTAATTTCAGCATTTACTAATAATTATTAAAATCTTGTTAACATTATTTAATGCACTGTGAACTAACATGAACAAACAATGAACAACTGTATTTTCATTAACTAACGTTAACGAAGATTAGTAAATACAGTAACAAATGTACTGATCATGGTTAGTTCATGTTAGATAAAACAATAACTAATGTTTAACTAATGAACCTTATTGTAAAGTGTTACCCATTGATCATATAAGCATATGCCAGTGACAAGTAATATCTTGTTCATTAAGTTTACATGCTAAATAACTTACGTTTGCCGGTTTTGACAATTTTTTTGCTTTGTTGCGATCAGTGACTTTTCAGCCCCTTTTACTGACCCTTTTTTCCAAAAAAGCAACAAATCTAGTGACTTTTTGGACTGCTGGTTAGCATATAGTTATTCACTATCACATTCATACGTTTATTGGACATTTGGCTATATATTCTATTCATATACAGTATGTGAGCATGCAGGTTTTTGCTACTTTCCTTTGAAAATATTTGGCAACACTGATGCGAGCTGTTGATTTGAACTGAAATAGACAAGATTAATTGGTTACAGGGCCAACACTCAAATATGTTAAAATTAGGTGGAGGAACTTAATATTTTTGAGTAATTGACTTAAAAATTTGTGTTTATGCTACATTATTACGTTTTTTATTTAAAGATAGTCTGTTAAAAAATAATAAAATTTGAGTCAATACATAATCAATCCTTCTTCCAAAACATGTTTTTGTCTTAACCTGATTTGCTATAGTAAGCCTATTATAATGTGAGCCTGGACCACAAAACCAGTCATAAGGGTCAATTTTTTGAAATTTAGATTTATACATCACATGGTTTATACAAACATGGTTTGTTCAGATATGACAATATTTGGCCGAGATACAACTATTTGAAAATCTGGAATCTGAGGAAGCAAAAAAATGAAAATATTGAAAAAATTGCCTTTAAAGTTGTTCAAATGAAGTCCTTAGCAATGCATATCCACTCACAAAAACTTTTTGATATATTTATGGTAGGAATTTTACAAAATATCTTCATGGAACATGATTTTCCATAATATGCTAATGATTTTTGGCATAAAAGAAAAATCGATAATTTTGACCCATACAATGTATTGTTGGCTATTGCTACAAATACACCCGTGCGACTTATGACTGGTTTTGTGGTCCAAGGTCACAAATGTTTATGATCGGAATTTAGTTTAGGGTCCAATTATCACTATTAACTCACTATTAATTATGACATTTGAGTAACTCAATAAACTCCTAATTACGGCTTATTAATAGTTAGTAAGGTAGTTATTAAGTTTAGGTATTAAGGGATGTAGAATATGGTCATTCACACTAAGGCATTAATATGTTCTTTATAAGTACTAATAAACAGCCAATGTCCTAGTAATCATACTTATCTGACCGTTATCAGTTTGTAGTAGTAAACGAAGAGAGGTCATATCGATCACAAGTTCAATATGGAGTACCGCAAGGCTCAGTACTGGGACCGTTGCTGTTCACCATTTACATGCTACCCTTGGAGATATCATTAGGAAGCATGGTGTTAGTTTTCACTGTTACGCTGATGATACTCAGCTAATTATTTCTTTGCGCCCTGATGAATCTTACCAATTCACAAAATTAATGGAATGCATAGCTGATATAAAAAATTGGATGACTAATTTCCTACTACTTAATTATGAAAAAACAGAGATTGTAATTATTGGACCAAAAAGGTCTGCAAATAATAACCTAGAATACTGTAACATCTGTAAAACCGCATTCTTCCATCTTAAAAATATATCTAAACTACGACATATGCTCTCTATGACAAATGCGGAACAGTTAGTTCATGCGTTCATGACCTCAAGGCTAGATTACTGTTTTGTTTATTAGGCGTGCAGGGCAACCACCCAGTAGAGCGTCTACTGGGTGGTTGCCCTGCTCGCCTAATAAACAAACTCCAGCTGGTCCAAAATGCAGCAGCTAGAGTTCTTACTAGAACTAGGAAGTATGACCATATTAGCCCAGTTCTGTCAACACTGCATTGGCTCCCTATTAAACATCGTATAGATTTTAAAATCTTGCTACTTACCTACAAAGCACTACATGGTTTAGCTCCCCAGTACCTGAGCGAGCTCTTAATGCACTATAGTCCTTTACGTCTATTGCGATCTCAGAATTCAGGCCAGTTGATAATCAACCACAGGCGGTAGATCCTTTTCCTAAACTTTGGAACAGTCTTCCTAGCATTGTTCGGGAAGCAGACACACTCAGACACAGTTTAAATCTAGACTAAAAACACATCTCTTTAACCTGGCATACACATAACACATTATCTACTTCTATAATTCAAATCATGTAAATTGTTTGGCTGCATATATTAGGTCAGCCGGATCCAGGAACACATCATAAGAAGAATTGTATCCAGATGAGATGAAGGACCTGCTCCTAGACACGACGACAACGCAGCCCTGAAGTGTCAACTAAATTATCGACTGCGAAGGCCTCCTTGCCTTTCCTTTCCCTATGTATAGATAAAACATTATCAAAATGATTCCAGTTCCTATAGATTTGTTGAAACGACTAATAATTCTGTATTATGCTGGCCAGACAAGTAATTTGGTGGTGTCACTTTGTAAAAAAGACTAAGCGTCTGCAAACATACACATTCAAACGCGAACAAACCAACTAAACACGTAAATGAACGGCAAGAACGCATTAAAAGTCTTCTGTTTTCAGTTAAAAAGGCGTCATTTAATTAACAATTTTTACAACGGAATCAAAAACTTACTTTAGCTCGATAATAACTTTTTCCTAGAGCTCCTGTAAAGCCAAAAAAATCTCTGTCCATTAATTTTCCTATTGTCACTGTGAAGCTGCTTTGAAACAATCTGTATTGTAAAAAGCGCTATATAAATGAAGATGGCTTGACTTGACTTGAATATACTAATAGTTAATAGTGAGAATTGGATCCTAAACTAAAAGTATCCACTCAAGAGAGTATGCAATTTTGTGTGTGTGTTTGGCAGTAACATTTTCTAGAGGTCAAGTTTATCATTAATAATGTTTTATGTTTGAAGTTTCAGAGCTTCTGTTGGCATGTTTCCACAGCTGAGCGGCATAACAGAAAGTCTTTCTCTCAGCAGCCTTCATTGTGCCAGGTGAACAGACCGGGCTGTTCTGGGCTCTGCCAGCTTCCTCCTCACCATCGCACTGAGAGCAACAGAATGCTGCAGAAATCTGCTGTGATGATTAGCGCTGCATCTCGCACATGCTTCATTATCTACCTCTGCGCTTCAGATCAGGCTCAGATATTACAGATACACTCAGGAAACCAACCTGAAACTCATTTGTTTCATTGCTCATTACAAATCAAGCTGGAGGTTTTGTGTTTTAATATCGTTTACCAGCTGTTTTCTTGTAGCTACTTTGAAAAGTAACAAGCTGTTCATAATTAGCATTTAAATTCTTACGAAAAGCTAGTTAGCTGCAGTATGGTACTAACAAAAAGCAGTTAAGTTGCAGCTACTTAAAAATAATATATTTAACTTTATTTGGTTTATAATTTAATTAGAGAAATACTGTCTGACACAAAAGCAATGATGGTTTTGGAATGGAGAAATGGCAGTCGGGGTGACAGCATTAAACTTGAGCAGGTAATTTAAACTAACTAAAAAGTTGGAACTGAATCAGTGAATCGGTTCATTGACGTGAACATTCCAAATTAACTGATTCAATGAACTGGTGACGGCATTAAACTTGAGAGTATCAATTACACTAACTAAAGTAAAAAACTAAAAACTAGAATACAGCATAATTTGTGTTTGCTCTAAAAAGCTTTAAAAGTGTGATGCATGGAACTGAATCAGTGAATCAGTTCATTGACGTGAACATTCCAAATGAACTGATTCAATGAACTGGTGACAGCATTAAACCTGAGCGGATAAATGAAACTAACTAAATTAAAAACTAAAATATCACCTAATTTGTGTTTGCTATAAAAAGCCTTAAAAGTGTGAAGCACGGAACTGAATCAGTGAATCGGTTCATTGACTTGAACATTCCAAATGAATTGATTCAATGAACTGGTGACGGCATTAAACCTGAGTGGATAATTAAACTAACAACTAAATTAAAAACTAAAATACAGCATAATTTGTGTTTGCTATAAAAAGCCTTAAAAGTGTGAAGCGCGGAACTGAATCAGTGAATCGGTTTATTGACTTGAACATTCCAAATGAATTGATTCAATGAACTGGTGACAGCATTAAACCTGAGTGGATAATTAAACTAACACCTAAATTAAAAACTAAAATACAGCATAATTTGTGTTTGCTATAAAAAGCCTTAAAAGTGTGACTCATGGAACTGAATCAGTGAATCGGTTCATTGACGTGAACATTCCAAATGAATTGATTCAATGAACTGGTGACGGCATTAAACCTGAGCGGATAAATGAAACTAACTAAATTAAAAACTAAAATACAGCATAATTTTTGTTTGTTGAATGCACGGTAAAACATAGCAGCTTTTAATTAAATATTTGCTATAAAGCAAATATCTGTGTGATGAATGGAACTGAATCAGTGAATCTGTTCATTGATGTGAATCATCCAAATTTACTGATTTCTTTTGACACATAAACAAATGTAAAGCTTCAATAGATGTCCTCCAAACAAGCTGAACACAACGTCTCTTTTGAACACTGTTTCTGATTTTCACCACTGGACGCATTTCTATTCCAAATCTTTAAAAAAAATAGAGAAAATTCGTCCCACATGTGCAACGCTTCTCATCACCTCATGTCGGTTCACTATACAGTATTTTTTAAATGTTTTCTGAAGAGCTGCACCTTCCACTCTCTCGTTCCTTGCGCCGGAGGTTTTGGCTTCTCTCCATCAATTTTAGCGCCAAACCCTTCTGTAGATCACTTCAGCTGCGGTGGAAATAATGAGTCCTAAAGGAAACCATACTGTCGACGGTTTCGGGCCAAAAGATAATTACGAAAAGAATTAAGATTTTCCGAACGCTTATAATCCTCTCGTCTTGTCATTACAGCATAGCCGAAAGTCACGGCATCAAAGCAGGCAATATTAATGCTGACTTCAAGGTCAGAACATCAATTCAGGCTGTTCTGCAAAAATCCCAGTGAAGGACAGACATGCGTTCGGCAGCGGGAGTGTGTGTCAGGTGAACGGGATCATGTTCTTAATGAAAAGTCTCATAAGACGGACTAGAAGGGGAGTGTACTTTCTTTCTGGGTCATTATTCAAGCCCAATGTAAGATTGGTTAACTCCTAAAGCAGCTGTATTCAAGTTGAAGTGGCCTGTTTCAAGGCTCATTTGCATCATTTTATTCTTTTATTGCAGAAAA
This sequence comes from Hypophthalmichthys nobilis, assembly GCA_037950665.1. NCBI lineage: Eukaryota > Metazoa > Chordata > Actinopteri > Cypriniformes > Xenocyprididae > Hypophthalmichthys > Hypophthalmichthys nobilis. The sequence continues at coordinate 1,126,134 of CM075473.1, read as the reverse complement.
CTGACTTTTAAAAAACCACATATACACTTCCATTCAAGTAAGATTTGTATTGTTTTTGAACAAAGTCTCTTCTGCTCACCTGCTGCATTAATTTGATCAAAAATACAGTAAAAAATATGAAATATTATTACAATTTAAAATAGCTGTTTTCTATGGAAGCTTGTTTCTGCCACTGAATAAAAAATAAAAAAGGTAATTGTGATTTTTTTATCTCACAATTCTGACTTTTTTCTCAGAATTGCAACATATAAACTTGCAATTGCAAGAAAAAAGTCCAAATTGCGAGATATAAACTTAAAATTGCTATTTATAAAGTCTGAATTTCGAGATATAAACTCAAAATTGGGATTTATAAAGTCCAAATTGCGAGAAAAAAGTCTAAATTGCGAGAAATAAACTCGAAATATCAAGTTATAAAGTCCAAATTCCGAGATATAAACTCGAAATTGCAAGTCATAAAGTTCAAATTGCAAGATATAAACTCGAAATTGCGAGTCATAAAGTTCAAATTGCGAGATATAAACTTAAAATTGCGATTTCTAAAGTCCAAATTACAAGAAAAAAGTCTGAATTGGGAGATATAAACTTGAAATATTGAGTTATAAAGTCTGAATTGGGAGATATAAATTCGAAATATTGAGTTATAAAGTCTGAATTGTGAGATATAAACTCAAAATTTTGAATAATAAAGTCCAAATTGCGAGATATAAACTCAAAATTGTGTTATAAAGTCTGAATTGTGAGATATAAAATCCGAATTGCGAGATGTAAACTCGAAATTGTGAGTTATAAAGTCCAAATTGCGAGAAAAAAGTCTGAATTGCGAGATATAAAATCGAAATTGGTAGATATAAAGTCCAAATTGCAAGATATAAACTCAAAATTGTGTTATAAAGTCCGAATTGTGAGATATAAACTCGAATTTGCGAGTTATAAAGTACGAATTGCGAGATATAAATTCCGAATTGCGAGATTTAAACTCGAGTTTGCGAGTTATAAAGTACGAATTGCAAGATATAAAGTCTGAATTGGGAGATATGAATTTAAAATATTGAGTTATAAAGTCCAAATTGTGAGATATAAACTCAAATTTGCGAGTTATAAAGTCAAAATTGTGAGAAAAAAGTCTGAATTGCGAGATATAAAATCGATATTGGTAGATATAAAGTCCAAATTGCGAGATATAAACTCCTAATTCTGACTTTTTTCTCCTAATTGCAAGTTTATATCTCTCAATTCTGACTTTTTCTTGCAATTCTGACATTATTTCTCGCAATTATCTTTTAAATTGTGTATTTCCATTGCATAAACAAGCTTCCATAGTTTTCTATGTGAATATATAGTAAAGTGTAATTTATTCCTGTGATCAAAGCTGAATTTTCAGCATCATTACTCCAGTCTTCAGTGTCACATGATCCTTCAGAAATCATTCTAATATGATGATCTGCTGCTCAAGAAACATTTATGATTATTATCAATGTTGAAAACAGTTGTGCTGCTATTTTTTTTAGAAACCGTGATACATTTTTCTTGACTCTTTGACAGAAAGAACATCATTTATTTCACAAAATAAAAGTCTTTACTGCCACTTTGTATCATTTTAATGCATCTTTGCTGAATAAACATTAAATTTCTTTGTCTGATCCCAAACGTTTGAACAGTATCCTATAGCTGGAAGGTTTTCAGCCCAATAAACCCTGATGTACTTGCGTTTATTCAAGCAACATTACAAATTAATACATCTTTTCCTGAGTGAAACAGAAACAGCGCAAATGGAAGAAACAGAACTCTGCACCTTAATGAGCGCTAAAGCTGTACGTCCAGATCCTCCGAGCTTTTGTCTGGGATCGGGATCACAGCTGACCCTTCGTCTCAATTCATTAGAACTATGATTCGGCAAGCTGGAGGTTCTGGCATGGACTGGGGAACCAAAGTTAGACCGGTTTTAAAAGATAGCGAAGCAAGCGTGGTTTGGGGTTTGAGACCAACTGTCTTTCTTGGCCCGGATGCCATCCGTAATATTCAGCACATTTCATACACGGTTAATTTCAGCTGGACAGCTTCGGTGCCAATGAAAATACATTCGTTTTCTTCGCCTTCAACACTGGGAGCGTTCCAGGCCTCCCTCTCAATTCATGGAAAAGTGCACAGGAAGAGAAGGAGAGAAAGATTTAATTGCAAAGTGAGCCATTCATTTAAAAACTGTGGAAAGACACCATCTAACCTTTCGGTGTTATAAATCACAGGATTGATGAGGGGAATGGCTGGAGCTGAACACACAGAGCGCTGAATCTATTGTCCATATACGCTGGCTTCAGGAATATGGAGTCTTGCTTTACAGACGCCTGTTATTTGATGACTCAATGGAGCCGAGGAACATTTTTTGCTTTGAGCAAAAGAATTATGATGGGGGAAAACAACCACATACTCAGATAAAACGCTCTGCCAGGGACTTTTATAAATACCATTAGATCTCCTGCTTGATTTATACGTCTGCATTCCTGAGATGAAATAATTCATTTTCTCAAGGTAACATCCTAATTAGGCCAAATGCAAAGAACAAAAAGTGTCATGCAAAGTCTTCGCTACTTTACGAGGCATTTTAATTAAGGGCACCTCCTTTATCTTGCAATCTAAATCTGTTCCAATAAAATGTGTGTATTTAGTTTGCTCTGCATTGAATTTGCATGAATTAAAATCTTCACAAAAAAAATAAATAAATAAATAAAAATTACCAAAAGCAGTTATAGAAGACATCAAGGGAAAAAAAATATCTGGTTTTGATAAAAATTTTAAATGACGGGCAGGAAAAATAAAACATTTTCTAGAATATTTCTAGAAAAATTATCAGATACAAATTTTCTATAAGCCCCTGCGAAGGTCTGTATTAATTCATTTATTTGTTTTTTAAAGCATTCACAGAAAAATATACCATATATATATATATATATATATATATATATATATATATATATATATATATATATTAGGACACACACATATTATGTAAACAAACTTTTATAATAGATAAATTAATTGTGATTAATCGATTTGACAGCACTTATATATGTATATAAAATTTTGTTATCACCCTTCTGTGCTCGGCCCCTGATAAGTCATAGTTAAATGAAGAGATCTCGTCATGATTTCTGCTGATGATAGAAATCTTTCACTGGATCTCCACAGCCGTTCTGAAGGTTTGTTTTGCACTAGAGACTGAAGCAGGTTTCAATCTCTCATCCGCTGTTAATGGCGATTGACATATTCTGGGAAAGTAAAAGGCTAAAGTGGAAAATAGTTTCTGCAAACCCCCCCCCACCCCAGTAATGTCTGGGGATCGCAGACCTCCTTCTCTTGCTGTCCAGTTTCCATGAGTTCATGTCCTGTCCTGCCCACAGCGTACCATGTTCTGTCATCTCCCAAATGGAGGTTCCCGTCTCAGCTCTTCCCATACTGCTGGATATTTTGTAAAGCAGTGAATGTGTGACACGTAAACTTTATGAAAGATATAACAGACTTTTCAATTGTGATAATGAAGCTAAAAACTCATTTTAGTAAACCGTTGTTGTATAAACATACCCTTAGTTTCATTGTGTTTTAGTTTACTTTTCCTTGTTCCTGTTTGCCTGTTCTCATTCCTTGTTTGTTTTCATGTTTTCTAATTGAATTACAAACCTGTTCCCTGTTCTGTTAATGGTCTTGTGATAAATGTTAGGCCGTGTTCAGACTGCCAGCTAAAATTAGATTTTTTGCATATCCAGATTGGTTTTTGATAGTCTGGACATTAACATTAACAAAAAACATTAACACCTGAAATCCGTTTTTTTTTTTTTTTCCAAATCTGATTGAAACCACATTTGGAGGTAGTTTGAAATGCGATTCCAATCAGATTTTTACAGATGCATCTCAGTCTGGACACTCTGGCTGCTCAAATCTGATTTCAAATAGTCTTTTGAGTCACTCTTAATGCGACACAATGATAACGTCAAAACTGGTGACTGAAATGCCGGAAGTATTGAAACTCGGAATTCTGAGAAAAAAAAATCATAATTGTGAGATATAAACTCGGAATTCTGAGAAGAAATGTCCTAATTTTGAGATATAAACTCAGAATTGTGAGAGACATAAAATCAGAATTCTGAGAAGAAATGTCAGAATTGGGAGATATGAACCTGGAATTCCGAAAAGAAATGTCCTAATTTTGAGATATAAATGCAGAATTCTGAGAAGAAATTTCCGAATTGTGAGATATGAACTTGGAATTCTGAAAAGAAATGTTGTAATTTTAAGATATAAACTGATTTCTGAGAGACATAAAATCGGAATTCTGAAAAGAAATGTTCGAATTTTCACACAAATCTTATTTGATCACTTACAATTATTAGCGTGGACAGTCTGCCTAAAAAGATCTGTTTTGAGAAAAAATCAGATTTGCCAATTTGTATTGGGCATTTATTTATTTATTTACCTGCCCACTGCCATATAAATGAGCTCAAAGCTACAGTCATCTGTAATGTTGATCTCATGGGCTCTTGACATGTCCTGTGACTGTATTCCCAGCTCTATAACCTGTATTTAAGGGACATCTGTGTTTCTGCATACACATTTTGTCATATTTCACGTATTAAAGTGACATCAATGCCTGGAATGTATTCGTCTCGGATGAATAATGTCCTCAGGCCTACAGATGTTTGGTTTTATAAGTGCAATCAAGGTGAACTTGTCTGATTATGCAGGGATTGTGTGACATTGCTGCAGGATGTCAAACATGGGTAAGAGAAACTGTGAAATGCAATTTTTCAATTTCCTCACTGGTGGAGGGTCACGACAGAACTGGAAATAGATAGTGTTGTCATACAGAATGCGCTTTTGTTCCCTTAAAGAAATAGCTCATGAATCAGAGCCATGTAAAAAAGTGAAAATATGTTTCATGCATCTGTTTTCTCTTGATCTGGCCCTTAAATACTAGATTAGATTTAACTTTATTGTCATTGTGAAGCACAGAACCAATGAAACTGGTGTAACTTAATCTAGACAAATGTCTGTTTAGTTGCTTTAAGCTACTGTTGTAGATACTGCAGCATTTTGTAAATGTTGCTAGTAGTCAATGCAATAATTTAATGCTATAAAGGTTACAGCAATAGTAGCAAATAAATATATATTTGAGATATGTGTAGATGCTCTGGAGGGTGGACTTGACCTTCATGTTGACTTTTAAGCTAAGAAATTTTCTTTTTTAATTTTTTATTCCTGTTACTTTATTTCCTCTGATACCAAGTTATAGACAAATAAGCTCATTTCAAAATGTAGTAAAATTCCCACAATGACGTTCTGGTTGGGAATAAAGTGTGTTTGACAGTTAACAAGTACATGCCCAGAGACTCACCACCCACGTCATGTTTTCAGCAGAGCCTAATTTCTCAAATGTGTTATTCATTATAGATAATAAAGCACCTCCCTAAACACTCAGAGAAATAAGATGCCTTCACCTTGTGTAGTGCAGGTTATTTTAAAGGCCTGGGGTTTGGAGTAATAGAGGAGCAGACGTGTCATGGGACGAGTCTCAAGTGAACGTTTTAAAAGTCTGAAAGTGGATATGGGCACAAATGCTTTTGGAGAGAAAGTTTCCTGTAAAGTCTGTTCAACATGTCGAGGGTCAGAGAGTGAACGAAGTAAAAATGAGTCTTTTTTTTTTTTTTCTTCTTGCTTGCATAAAGAACATGAAGCCTATTTTTAAAACCAATACAATTTTTGATTTGCAATTTATGTCAGTTAAACAGTCACTTCAAATTTGATGCCTCCTACAGATCTCAAAATAGTTGGGACGGGGGCATGTTTACCATGGTGTAGCATCTCCTCTTCTTTTCAAAACAGTGTGAAGACATCTGGGCATCGAGGTTTTGAGTTTCTGGAGTTTTGGTGTTGGAATTTGGTCCCATTCTTGCCTGATACAGGTTTCCAGCTGCTGAAGAGTTCATGGTCATCTTTGACATATTTTTCTCAAAGTGAAAGATCTGGACTGCAGGCAGGCCAATTCATCACCCGGACTCTTCTACAACAAAGCCGTGCTGTTGTAATAGCTGCAGTATGTGGTTTTGCATTGTCCTGCTGAAATACACAAGGCCTTCCCTGAAATAGACGTCATCTGGAGGGGAGCATATGTTGCTCTAAAGCCTTTATATACCTTTCAGCATTCATAGTGCCTTCCAAAACATGCAATCTGCCCATACCGTATGCAGTTATGCACCCCCATACCATCAGAGATGCTGGCTGTTGAACTGAATGCTGATAACACGCTGGAAGGTCTCCCTCCTATGTAGCCAGGAGGACACGGCGTCCGTGATTTCCAAGAAGAATGTCAAATTTGGACTCGTCCATTTTAAATGAGCCTTGGCCCACAGGACACGACGGCGCTTCTGGACCATGTTCACATATGGCTTCCTTTTTGCATAACAGAGCTTTAGTTGGCATCTGCAGATGGCACGGCGGATTGTGTTTACCGACAGTGGTTTCTGGAAGTATTCCTGGGCCCATTTAGTAATGTCATTGATGCAATCATGCCGATGAGTGATGCAGTGTCGTCTGAGGGCCCGAAGACCACGGGCATCCAATAAAGGTCTTCGGTCTTTATGCACAGAGATTTCTCCAGTGTCTCTGAATCTTTTGATGATGTTATGCACTGTAGATGATGAGATTTGCAAAGCCTTTGCAATTTAACGTTAAGGAACGTTGTTTCCACAATCTTTTTACGCACTCTTTCACAGATTGCCCATCTTTACTTCTGAGAGACTCTGCCTCTCTAAGACATCCTTTTATAGCTAATCATGTTATAGACCTGATATCAATAAACTTAATTAGTTGCTAGATGTTCTCCCAGCTGAATCTTTTCAACATTTCTTGCTTTTTCAGCCATTTGTTGCCCCCATGCCAACTTTTTTGAGACCTGTAGCAGGGATCAAATTTGAAATGAGCTCATTTAGTGGATAAAAGTGTAAAATTTCTCAGTTTAAACATTTTTTTATGTTATCTATGTTCTATTGTGAATAAAATATTAGCTCATGTGATTTGAAAGTCTTTTATCATTTTAGTTTTCAGTTTTCATTTTATTCAAATTTAAAAAGCATCCCAACATTTCCGGAATTCAGGTTGTATTTAATTATTATTTATTAAACATATTAATAAATGTTCATTTCTAACCTATATTGGGTTCATTTTAGGCGAGCAATTTTTAAACAATAGTTGAGGTAAATAGAAACATTTAACCCAACTGCTGGGTCAAAACAACCAAATTGCTGGGTTTGTCCATATTTAACCCAACTTGGGTTCTTTTTTTATTGAGTTCATTTTTTAGAGTGTAAAAAAAACCCTTAAAATTCTTAAATAGGCTTAATTTTCTTTATGCAATAATAATAATATCAACAATTTCTTATTTTTTCTTTTGATTTTGAAAAATGTGAAAAGTGAAATATGACTTGGACCATTTTTTTTTTCACTCATTTTATAGTATAAAATTATTCACCATAAAATGTCAACAACAGCTGAGCATAGATAAACCGAACCGCTGATGAATGCGTCTGATAATCAGCATATCTACATTGAGTAATTAGAGTTTGTTCTGGAAATCAGAGAGCATTGCTTCATTTCGTGCCGTTCTGTACAACACAGACAGAAAAATGAGTGTGGATGTTAAACCTGAATGAGATAAGAAACTTTTCTGTGACCAACAGTGATCTGTAAATTTATTGAATGTTTAGTTTTATGCTTGTTTGTTAATGAGGGTCTGTGGTCACAGGATTCTGTCTGTCATTATTCAACTAAACTGTTACATTTACATAGACTATTTGATTTGTATTAATAACACTTTTCTCTCTTTAGAGCGAGTCCTCTCTCTCGTCTTCCCCCACTGCTGGAAAATAACTGCAGCGAACGTTATGCTCTACACCCACAACATCATGACATTTGCAGTGTGAGCGTTGACTGGGCAGAACCGCTAATCAATGGCTCAGAGGAAAGGCCATCGAGTTGGACGCGTATCGCAGGTGTTTGGTCCAGCCAAGCGCTGCAACACCTGATCAAACTAATTACATCGCCTTTCTGGCTTGATTCATCGTGGGCGGCGTGTGACGCATACTTTAAACCTTAAACACAGACCTGGATTAGCTGCTGTGTGTGCTAGTGAGTGACTGTTAGACAGTGTGTTTTATTAATAGATATCAATTTTAAAGGTGAAGTCATTTCTGTACTGTGGAAGCTTGTTTCCTCCACAGAGTAATAAAGGTAAAAGGTAATTGTGACTTGCAATTTGGACATTTCTTTTCAGAATTTCAAGTTCATATCTCACAATTCAAACATTTCTTCACAGAATTCGAGTTCATATCTCAGAATTAGGACATTTCTTCTCAGAATTCCGAGTTTATATCTTACATTTCAAACATTTTTTTTTTCAGAATTCCAACATCATATTTCACAATTCAAACATTTCTTCTCAAAATTTCAAGTTTATGTCTCAAAATTAGGACATTTCTTTTCAGAATTCCAAGTTTATGTCTCAAAATTCTGACATTTATTCTCAGAGTTCCAAGTTCATATCTCACAATTCTGACATTTCTTCTCAGTTTGTCTCACAATTCAGACATTTCTTCACAGAATTCCAAGTTTATATCTTAAAATGAGGACATTTGTTCTCAGAATTCCGAGTTTATATTTCACAATTCAGACATTTCTTCACAGAATTCGAGTTCATATCTCAGAATTAGGACATTTCTTCTCAGAATTCCGAGTTTCTATCTTACATTTCAAAAAAAAAAATTCAGAATTCCAACATCATATCTCACAATTCAAACATTTCTTCTCAGAATTCCAAGTTTATGTCTCAAAATTCTGACATTTATTCTCAGAGTTCCAAGTTCATATCTCACAATTCTGACATTTCTTCTCAGTTTGTCTCACAATTCAGACATTTCTTCACAGAATTCCAAGTTTATATCTTAAAATGAGGACATTTGTTCTCAGAATTCCGAGTTTATATTTCACAATTCAGACATTTCTTCACAGAATTCGAGTTCATATCTCAGAATTAGGACATTTCTTCTCAGAATTCCGAGTTTCTATCTTACATTTCAAAAAAAAAAATTCAGAATTCCAACATCATATCTCACAATTCAAACATTTCTTCTCAGAATTCCAAGTTTATGTCTCAAAATTCTGACATTTATTCTCAGAGTTCCAAGTTCATATCTCACAATTCTGACATTTCTTCTCAGTTTGTCTCACAATTCAGACATTTCTTCACAGAATTCCAAGTTTATATCTTAAAATGAGGACATTTGTTCTCAGAATTCCGAGTTTATATTTCACAATTCAGACATTTCTTCACAGAATTCGAGTTCATATCTCAGAATTAGGACATTTCTTCTCAGAATTCCGAGTTTCTATCTTACATTTCAAAAAAAAAAATTCAGAATTCCAACATCATATCTCACAATTCAAACATTTCTTCTCAGAATTCCAAGTTTATGTCTCAAAATTCTGACATTTATTCTCAGAGTTCCAAGTTCATATCTCACAATTCTGACATTTCTTCTCAGTTTGTCTCACAATTCAGACATTCTCAGAATTCCGAGTTTATATTTCACAATTCAGACATTTCTTCACAGAATTCGAGTTCATATCTCAAAATTAGGACATTTCTTCTCAGAATTCAGAGTTTATATCTTACAATTCACACTTTTTTTTTTTTTTTTTTTTTTTTTTCAGAATTCCTACATCATATCTCACAGTTCTGACATTTCTTTTCAGAATTCCAAGTTCATATCTCACAATTTGGACATTTCTTCTCAGACTTCCAAGTTTATATTTCACAATTCGGACATTTCTTCTCAGACTTCTTCTCAAGTTCATATCTCATAAATCAGACCTTTTTTCTCAGAATTCTCAGTTTATATCTTGCAATTCTGTCTTTTTATCCCTCAGAATTATGAGGATAAAGATAGCAATTTTTTCCTTTTTAATTTCATGGTGGGAATAAGCTTTCTATACTGTGCTACTAGTGCATCCAATTGGGATTTCAAAAATAAGCAACATTTTTAAAAAGATAGTCCCGCCCTAAACTCATGCCATTGGTTGAGTCGGAAGTTGACTCTGAACATTAAACCAATCAAATCCCTGGCTATTAGCAGCAGCTTTGTGTGAGAAAGCATCATTAATCAAGAGTTGGTGTCTCTCGTTCTGTTCTCCAGTGCTTTTGGAGAGGATTTGTTGGCACTGGCTGTTTTTCTGCAGTCATTTGTATTCACTCTTTCTGTGTGTCCTTTAAGTCTGGCTGCCTGTTCTGGCCCCTTTATAGAGTGTTGTCTCCTTTATCAATTCCTTCTTGTTCCTTCTGCCCCAAGGGTTTTTTCCCTCAGTGCATCGGGCGTCTTTTGAAGTTGACCCATGTTGTGCTGGGGGCCGAATAAGTGTGTGAAGAATAGTGTGTAAGATGTTGTGTGGAAGCCAACGGAATGAGACTCAGACTCAAACGCACAAACCTCAAAACACCAAATTGGCTGTTTAGTGAAGACGGATGAACAGAGACGAGAGTCTCTTTTAAAGGCCCACAAATAAAGAACAAAAGGGAGAGAGTTCTGCACTGAACCACACTGTTTTAACATATTCTCAATAGGGCTTGCACAGCTACTTATTTTCACTTGCCGGCTAGCCTGTGGGTTAGTGTTTATTATGTGAATGCAAATGTAACCTCAGTGAGCTTTGCTGTTTTTGGCAGGTCTGGACAGAGACAGAACATCCATGCAGAGATGATGCACGTGAGTAAACATGATTCATGTGGCCAAAAACAGTGCAAAACATGCACTTATATCTTTTGTTAGCTTCTGTATTAGTTTCAGAGCAGTTCTGGATGCATTAAATTGACCAAAAGTGACAGTAAAGATAGTTATAATGTTACAAAAGACTCAAATAAATGCAGTTCTTTTGAACTTTCTGTTTAACAAAGAATCCTTTAAAAATATTCATTGTTTCCACAAAAATATGAAGCATGATGAAGAATGATTTCTGAAGGATCACGTGACGCTGAAGACTGGAGTAATGATGCTGAAAATTCAGATTTGATCACAGGAATCAATTACATCTTGCAATATATTCAAATAGAAAACATTTGTGTTAGATTGTAATAATATTTTACTATTTTTACTGTATTTTTGATCAAATAAATGCAGCCTTGGTGAGCAGAAGAGACTCTTTCAAAAACACACAAAACGTTTGTAGTGCATACAGTATGTGATGTTTGAGAAATCAAGCACAAACGCTGCAGGATCACTGCTTACTGCAGCAAACACTTTTTGATAAAATAAAGAATTTTGTTGTGACGTTGTCACTGCAGATTTTCATTGTCACCAGACAGAAGCTCTAGCCGCTCTGAGACTCGGTGGAGTGGATGGAAAGCTTTTCCCTGCACTCCACAGGTACATGCACAGATGAAAGGAGGAAAACTATTTAAAAACACTCTAAAATTCATTATCAGCCACTCAGAGAGCTCAGCGGAGAAAGACACCTTAAGTGCTTCACCTTGCGCTGCAATAATAAAACATAAGAGACATTAGAAGCTCCAGGACAGAAAGACATGTTTTTCGACCACCAAATCATGTGGAATAGAGAAAAGCACATTCCTATTCATTAAAACGTGGGCCGTCTGTAATGAAACACACATTACTGCCATGACAACAGATGAATAAATAGCTGGAAAGGGTGTGCTCTGAATTTACTGCCATTCATGTGGCCATAACAGGGCTGGATGGTCTGTCAGAGCTTTTTCATTATCTAATGGAAGATTTTGTCAGGCAAATGCTTTCATTTCTTCTCTTTCTTTTGCTTTTCCTTCTTTCTTATCTGATGAAGTAGGTCGCTTTTTGGGAACTACCCTTCAGTGCTTTTGTCTGTTCACGTATTAGTGTGCATACTGAAATAAACCTACAGTATATGGCAGCCGGACTCCAATTTGCATTAAATTAGACAGAGCACAAATAAAAGTGCATGCAATGTGCTCAAAAATAAAAGGAGCTGTGTTTGTGCATTCATTGCAGTGAGATGTGCGCTCAGCCTCTGATTTACAGCGGTGAATGAAGGTGACCCAGAGCTGCCCGCACAACTCACATAGAGCCGTTAAGGTACGTGACAGCAATTAAACCCATGCAGGTTGCAACTTTGTCTCATTGCCAAGGGTCGCTGTTGCCCGCGTCGCATGCAATAACCAACTTGCTTTGAAAATGAATGAGTACTGGAACACAGAGGAGTGTTCACACTGACAGCCATTTGCAGTGACAAAGTGACTGGAAGTCATTCATTTTCAATGAGAGCTGGCAGTTTAAGGAGATTAGAAACACAGACTGGTTGCAATGCAACTGAGTTGCAGCAAAAGCAAAGCAATAGCCCAGTGTAATTAAATTGAAAATATGTTGAATATGCTGTTATAGATTAGCATAAATACAAAGCTCTCTCATTAAACTCTAGATGGCGCAGGCTGATAGGTCCTTAACTCAACCTGCTTGCAATCACATAATTTTCTATTTTCTGATTGATTCCTGCTGTATCAGTAGCCAATAAGCTTGTAGCTCAACCTTCAAATACTTGGCCAGCATTTGCTGTAGCAGTTGCAGCATGCTTTCAGAAATCCCGAACCTTTCCCAGCTCCACCTGGTAGATCTGCTACAGGTAATTCATATATGATACTGTACAGCAGCAGCATGTCATATATGTACTGGCAGTAGCAAATCCTGCACTTGCTCTGCAGCAGCAAGAGCCAACAGCAGCAATAAAAGCAGAAGCAATAACAACAGCAATAACCAACAGCAAAACCAAACATATCAACATTGTCATATCCAGTACCATGCCAAACACTGACAAAAATTACAACAAATTAAAACAACAAATCTTAACTCAAAATGATTGTATATCACATTATTTTCCCCCCATACTAATTACAATAAATGTAAAACCTCTGAACATTTGGGAATTAACCTTGTGCTTTAAATCCTTTACCTAATTTGGTGTTCTGGGTCAAAAATAATAACGAGAGATTTATAAGCAATTGTTTTGTAAGCCGGTAACAGGTGGGAAAAAGCCAAAAGAGTAGAAAAATTTGTACCCTGTGTGAGCAAAGTCAGTAAGTTTTAGTCCAAAGCAATAACATTAACTAGCATTTTTGTGAGAAAAGAAAATCCTCTCCGGATCAAAATGATCGGAACACAACATGAGGGTTAACATAGAGAGAATGAAAGTTCAAAGCTGAGAAAAATTGAGAAACATAAAAACATCCTTTATAAGGCTGGTACTCTAATGGTTTCCATGCATTTTCTATTTCTCTCAAATTCATTCTGGATTAGGACTCTGTAAATGGATGCTGTTTTTCATTATACCACACGCAGTTCATTCACGAGCATATGCTCCAGCACTCAATGAAAAATCATTCTGTCACGCGCCACCCCAACATACACCACAGTCTCTGGCTAATGGGCTTCAATAAAAGTTCACAACTTGTCTTTTATCAGAATTTGCTCTATTTGAAGCCTTGTGAGTAGTTGGCTGTGGGAGTTTCAGGCCACACGCTGGCACAACCAATGACTCTCAGAGGAACGGCAGACAAACCTGATGCAATTACAGACGCAGTTTGGTGCTTTGTAAATAGTGGTTGATTTTAGATGATTTTGATTAATGAGTGTGTGGCAGTTAATGACTGCCGAGGCAGTTTCACTGTGATAATGGAAAAATTGGGAGTTAGAGATGAACTGTATGGATGGAAAATGCTGCAATTTGTCTCTTTTTTTTTTTTTTTTTTTTTTTTTTTTAGTGGGTAGAACAAAAACTAGAAAACCTTGTTTTTCTGTTTAGACCTTATGTAATCTGAAAACTTATTTTAGTTAACTAAAAGTTAAATATTATTCTTAACTAATGGTATGTTTACATGACAACAGTGTACTAAAAACCAAAAAAAAAACTTTGCGTTTTTGTAAAGTTTTGTGTACAACGTTGTCAAACCCATCCCCGTTCATTCACACGGATCCACGAAAACGACTAAAAATGCTGTATTCTGCTGCAAGGCCAGTAGATGGCGATGTCACTTTGTGAAGAAACACTGCCTATAGACTGAACACATAATATGCATGTGCATGATGTCATGGTTTTCACAAATTCACGTTTTTGTTGTTTACACGGAGACGATAACGGTATCATTTTCGGAACCTTCACTTTGAAACCCCGTTTTCAAATGTTTGTGTTTTCAGGCCCCCAAAATGCCATTGTTGTGTAAATGAATGGCCAGAACGCATAAAAAAAGTTTTTAGTCGAAAATGTTGTATATATGTATACAGGCCCGGATTGGCTAATCGGGAGCATTGGGAGAATTCACCGGTCTGTTTTTTTGGCCGCGAGGGCCGATGTTGTCATGGCATTGGGTTGAAATATGGATGATCTAGAAACTGACGATGTGGTCAAATGTACTAAGATGAGTAGCCTACCTTTTTCCTTAAAACCAGTCAGTGGCAGATTTAGGCCTGGACGACATGGGCAACGGCCCAGGGCGGCATCTTTCTGGGGCGGCAGGGGGCACCCGCACAACAAAAAAAAACGAATGCGCGATCGGGTTTTTACCGCTCATTTGCAGGTAATGTCAATGATATCATGTCACCCTGTGGGTAAAATAACTTGGTCGGGAGGGACTCGGAGTGTACGCCCGGAGAAGAACTCTCACTCAAAAGTATACGAGAAGAAGGGATGAGGTTACATCTGGAGGGGAGCGGGAGAAGTTCTAAAACAACACTAAATTATGGTAAGACAAAAGGTCAAGCCACCCGAAGCTAATTTAGGTAAATAAATAAAAAGGAAGAGGGGAAACATGCAAAAAATAAAGGCATGTATGCAGCTATTACTCATATCGTAATAATAGCAGGCAAATGAAATATAGGGCCTATCAATGCTATGTTGCTTGCTATGCTATTACACATTGGGCAACAATATTGATTTTTCTGTCTGACTAGCTTACATAACCAGACAGTAAAATGTGATTTTGTAACAATGTAAGTTTTTTTAAACAAACGTAATATTGTAAAGTTGTGCAGTTTTTGGAGGATTTATGGTATTTTTTTGTTATTTATTTGCTTCAATTTGTAATAATTTAATAATTAATATACAAATTTTTGTTAAATCCACTTTAAAAAAAGATCTACATTTCACAATTTCATTCAAAGTGATAGAAATGAAAAATGTGCCTGGGTTTAGTGGATGATTGCTGCCATCTACTGGAAAGCAAACACTTTTTAAAAAAATTTAAATTACATGAATTTTTTACTAGTAACTAGATGGCTAGAGAATTAATCAATGGTTCACATTATAAAATCATTATTATAACAATAAAAATGACTCTATATTAAATTTTTGCATTTTTTGTACTATAATTTTTGTTGTTGTTGTAGAGTCAGTCACACAGTCGTGAATTAAAGTGGGCCGGTCTAAGGCATGAAACTCCAGGGCTGAAAATGAGTCCCACTCCGGCCCTGTGTGTGTGTGTGTGTGTGTGTGTGTCTAAAATAGAAAAGTCTCATATTTTTTATTATATTTTGGTTCTTTTTTATTTTAAATTACAATTTTTTTTAAGGTTTTTTTTTTTTTTTTTTTTTTTAAAGATGTTTTATAAGATATAAGTAACTTTGACATTTTTATTTCAGATCGTGGCCAAGGCAACATTTCTCATTTTAATTAAGTTTAACTTGATGTACTAAAATAACTACAAATTAAAATTAATAACCACTAAATAGACATATTTGAAAAATGACAAAAACGTCCAACAAAATTGCTAAAAACGTATACTAAAATTAAAATGAAAGCATAACTGAAATATGAAAATAAAAATGAATTTAAAACATTAGTGAAAACTATAATAGTCTATGATCGATGATAGTAAAATAACACAGGTTTACTGTCTGTTCCTGAACATTCATCTCACCAGAGCTGTAGGTAAATCAAACTGACCCAAATATTTGTTATTAAGGTCATGATTAATTGTTATTTCAGATCTCTTTTTCCTTTAAAGCCTCAAGACACACTGATGGCATTTCATAAGATTTGGAAAAACAGGCCTTTGGCTGAAACAAACCTGAATGTCAAGATTTGACTTCTATAAATTCTCAAATCCATGCCAGCCACAAATATATGGTGGAAAGTTTCGAGTAAAAATTGGTTTGATGCCTTGGGATGATTATACGCTTGATAACTGTCTTTGAGATCCAGTTGCTCATTGAAAAAGTGAAGCTAGTAAACGTTGTGAGCGTCATGTAATCTGCCGTAATCTCCTGAAGCGTTTAGCATGCAGCTCACCAATGTCCGGAGTTTTAGCGGGTTTAGTCACACATTATTGTGCTTTGTTGTGCTTTATTTTCTCAAATTAGTTCTTGAAGCCTGTGCGGTGAAGAGATCTTCTTATGTCCTGAAGGGTGAAATTCAAAACCGCAGGCTGTGCCGAGATTCCCTGAATAATCAGCAGGACGCTTCGGACTTCACCTCACCGCCGCTGTCACTCCTGACCTTCTGAACCCTGAACCTCCTCGAGGTCAGTCACAAATAAAGAATGTGATACGAAAACATTAGAAACTTAGTCATTTTGTATTATCATTATTTTATGGCAGTGGTGGTTTATATCAAGTTAACACTGTTTACTGTTTTAACAAGAACTATTCTTTAGAGTCCATTCCTATCATCCATTCTTATCAGCCATATAGTTCACAGTTTTTAATGATTTTTCTAATTCTGATTAAACCAATATTGGAAGTAGATTGTATCACACTATTTTTCTGTGATACGTTTAGGGTTAGAATATACAGTTTGTACAGTGTAAAAATCATTATGTCTATGGAAAGTACACATAGACTTTACTATAGATTCACATAGAAAACAGATATTTTAAATTGTAATAATATTTCACTGATTTTACTGTATATATATATACATATATACACACACACACACTACCAGTCAAAAGTTTGGAATCGGTAAGATTTTTAATGTTTTTAAAAGAAGTTTCGTCTGCTCACCAAGACTGCATTTATTTAATTAAAAATACAGTAAAAACAGTAATATTGTGAAATATTATTACAATTTAAAATAACTGTTTTCTGTTTGAATATATTTTATAAAGTAATTTATTCCTGTGATCAAAGCTGAATTTTCAGCATCATTACTCCAGTCTTCAGTGTCACATGATCCTTCAGAAATCATTCTAATATGATGATCTGCTGCTCAAGAAACATTTATGATTATTATCAATGTTGAAAACAGTTTTTTCAGGATTCCTTGATGAATAGAAAGTTCAAAAGAACAGCATTTATCTGAAATACAAAGCTTTTGTAACATTATACACTACCGTTCAAAAGTACAGTTTCAAAAATTAATAGAAAAGAAATTAATACTTTTATTCAGCAAGGATGCATTAAATCGATCAAAAGTGACAATAAAGACATTTATAATGTTACAAAAGATTATATTTCAAATAAATGCTGTTCTTTTGAACTTTCTATTCATCAAAGAATCCTGAAAAAAAATATTTTGTACACAATAAATGTTTCTTGAGCAGCAGATCATCATATTAGAATGATTTCTGAAGGATCATGTGACACTGAAGACTGGAGTAATGATGCTGAAAATTCAGCTTTGATCACAGGAATAAATTACTTTATAAAATATATTCAAACAGAAAACAGTTATTTTAAATTGTAATAATATTTCACAATATTGCTGTTTTTACTGTATTTTTAATTAAATAAATGCAGCCTTGGTGAGCAGACGAAACTTCCTTTAAAAACATTAAAAATCTTACCGTGTCCAAACTTTTGACTGGTAGTGTATATATATATATATATATATATATATATATATACACACACACACACACACACACACACACACACACACACACACACAGACAAACACACACAATTATTGACTATTACTATGGGCCAAAATTTTGATATTCTGTGAGGGTACATATTTTTATTTTACTTAATTGTTTTATTTTTATGATTTATTTATTTATTGCTATTTTGACATCATTATATAAAATCACAGTTTCAGTTCAGTGTGCTTTATTTCCATTTGTATTGTCAAAGCACGTGAGACTCAAATAAAAAATAGTTTGAATAAACAATATTAATAAATAAATTAACATCACCAGTACAAGAAAAGTTCTCATCCTTTCATTACTCCTGGCTGGCGTTTTCTCATCCACCCAACTCAGAAAAAAGCGAACCGCTCTATATGACAGGCTTTTGGGTAAGATTCACGTTGCATAAAATCCCCGTCATAACTCACATCTGCTGTGAATTTCATCTGGCAGACATGATGTGCTCACAGATCAGCTGTCTGTGTGTTCGTTTGATGAACCGCTCTCTTTGGTGCTTTAGCGGCCTTTTGGTATTTCCTGAATGATCTAATCTCAACATAACATTATTGCATTTGTCTACATATTGGTTTATGTTTCACTTGTAATATTACCGTTACAATATTACCATTGTTGAGCTGTTTAGGTCCCATTCACTGCCATTTAAAAGCGTGGACACATCAGAATTTATTAATATAACTCCAGTTGTGTTCATCGGAAATAAGAAAGTCAAATACGCCTAAAGGGTGAGTAAATCTTGGGGTAATTTTCATTTCAAAGTGAACTAATCCTTTAAAAGGGAACTATGCCCTTTTACAGTCTTGATGTTGTTTCTGTGCTCTACTAGAACAGGTTTTCCTGCTTGAATGTTCTTTATTTTCCTTCATTGTTCAGCTCCTCTCTTCCCAGTCTGTCAGTAACGCTCTGTTTAGTTCCTGTCTCTATGAAGCCCCTCCTTCTGAAAAGCACAATGTGCTCTGATTGGTCAGCTGGAGCAGTGTGTTGTGATTGGTGTTTGGGAAATGTCCCGCCCCTTACCATAACCGCCAGTTTCAACACACTACTGACTAACTCAACCAGGCCCCGCCCCTTTATTTTGCATATTAATTATTTAAATGAGGAGTATTGTGACGTGTCAAATGTAAAATGGAGGCGTTTCAGGGAGTTTAGAAACAGTGGAAAAACATGGAAAAAAGCACAATAGGACTCCTTTAACATGAAATAACAGTGATTAATCTTAGTTCATTTTAATTTCAACATTTACTAATACATTATTAAAGTAAAAAGTAGGGCTAGTATCTGTTAATATTAGTTAAAGGACCTGATCTAACATGAACTAACAATGAATTCATAGTTGATGTTAGATAATGCATTAACTAATGTTAAGTAACGGGATATTTTTCAATCTTATCAAATGGTTTCGGAAGTTGTAACAATATTAAAATATGTCTAAAGTATAATGTTTGTTTTCTCTGTCTGTGGATTTGTATGATTGTAACCAAATTAGTTCTGTTGACATGATCACATTAATCAAGACTTGAATAACATAAATCAAGGTCAACTGTTGTTGTAGACGAGAGGTCATTTAGACAATTATCTAATTAATTTTTTAAACATGACATCTGAGATTTCAAATGAAGTTTGAAGGCTTGTGCTGATGGCAGAGCTGTCTTTAATAACTGGCCTAAGAATATAATTAAAGTTATGAAGGGCTCATGAATAATTCAAACATTTATTTCACAGGAAATCAACTGTAAAACATATTCCTCTCAATGCGTTCTGCACTGCCACATATTCCTCATATATATATATATATATATATATATATCTACACAATGCTGATGGATAGCGTTATAAAATAAACTAATTAAATCTGAAAAATGAATTGTGCCAGTATTTCATTCCCCGCATCATTACGGAGTGGAGTTAAACTATTTTTGCCATCAAAGTATTAAAGGCATAAATCAAAGGTCAAATAAAAGCGTGTGCTGGAGAGTTATTGTTTGAATGGAATGACAAAATCATTAGAATCAAATTTATGACCCGCGGTCAAAGAGCCCGAGAGACGTGAACGTAAACGCTCGCCTCGCTAACTAATGATGTCATCAGAGCCGCAGCACACACTAAACAGATAAACCCGTGGACAACCGTCCATCAGCATTAACCCGTGTTCACTTACACCGCCTGCAGGACTATCTTCAATGCATTATTTTAGGAGGTAACACTTTAAAATAAGGTTTCATTTGTAAACACTACATTACTTATTACATCACCCAACACAGCATTTATTAATCTTGCATAATGTTACTCTCAGCATTTACTAATACATTATTAAGTTCAAAGGTTGCATATGTTAACATTAGTTCATGCACTGTGAACTAACATGAACATGAACATTTTTATTAACCAACATTAACAAAGACTGATAAATGCTGTAATTGTTCATTGTTAGTTCATGTTACTTAATGCATTAACTAATGTTAACAGATGTGACATTGTAAAGTGTTTCCCTTTAGGGAAGAGATCTAAAACACATGCAGATAAACAAAATGCAAAATGCAATAAAAATATATTTGTTTATCATGTGAAGATATGTGCCCATTATTAACTTACATTGCAGCATCCTAATAATTGCACTGTATTGATTTATATTACAAATGTATTGTTTCACATAATTTTATTTTTATTTTGTGTACTTTTTATTACCGTGAATCACTTGTATGTGATATAGTTAATCGCTTTTAAGTGGAGATGCACCAATACTACATTTTTTCACCGATAGACGATTATTCAGAGTGATATCTGCCAATACCGATAGTTTGAGGGTTCTGTCTTTTCTAAATTAATGATAAATTCATTATTATAAATAATTAGTCATTATATTTTTAAAGAAATGCAAATAAAAACATTTATTCTCTCAATTTCATCAACTTGTTTAAGAGTATCTTATCAGTTATAAACACATTACTCAAATTAACATTAACACACATTAACTAAATTCTGAAGATTAAATTAATATTTCTTAACTTTCTGAATGTTATTAATTCATATAATTACTATTAATATTGAACATCAAACAGTTTTTTTGTTTTTTTTTAGCATTTTCTTTACACAAAGTACAAATTCAGTGCATTTTCCTGCCCTCTTTTGATTGACAGGATATATCGGCCCTGACTATTGGCTGTTTTTAAACTAGTGTGAAAATTTGCTTTTATTGGCCGATACCGATTATTGGCCGATATATCGGTGCATTTTATGTGTAATGCATAATAACTTTAATAAAGCATGACCTTATTTTTAGATGTTTTTCTTGGAATTTCAGACTCTCCATTTCAAGCCTCAATAAAATCATTGCTACCTACTTTTGCTTTTATTGAAATTAATGTGCAAATAAAGTACAGTTTTTTTGGTAACACTTTAGTTTAGGGTTCAATTCTCACTATTAACTAGTTGCTTATTAGCATGCATATTACTAGGATATTGGCTGTTTATTAGTACTTATAAAGCAGATAGTAATGTACATAATTAATATTACTTAGTACTAACTATTAATAAGCAGTAATTAGGAGATTATTGAGGCAAAATTCATAGTTAATAGTGAGAATTGGACCCAAAACTAAAGTTTGACCTTTTTCTATACTCTTCTCTGACTACACGAGTCAAACAAAAGCATTTCTTGTACAGTCTTTATCAGTTTTCCATTATGTTCACAAACAGAAATCTTTCAACAGTGACTTTTTTTAAAATGAATGTGAAAATGTGTGAAGCACACAGTATATAGAGTATAAAAGAACTGGTCTTTTATTGCATGTCATGAAAAAGAACTGAGAATGTATTTAGACACTTTCTTATAATCCTTTAATAAGATGATCAAGTATTCTAATCTAAAGTGAAAAGCATGACAACTCCCTAATAATGACTAAAGTGATGTTTTTTGTAAGGTTTTGGATAGTAATGAGAAATATACACAGGCGTATAAAGGAGTGACAACTAGCCCCGACTAAAACAAGCACAATAAACCAGCCAAGCAATGCATTTTTTTCTTTAATTATTATTTATAGTTGTTCAGACACGTGTATATACAAATACAGACCTTCCATTTTTTTCTTTTCTTTTTTCCAAAAGTTTGTTCCTGTTTGTACAGTGGCGAAAAAGCAAGTACAGTACCCAGAGATGCAGAAGAGAGAATGAAAACAGCAGAACCAGTGTCATCAGAAGTACAGGAGTGAGTGAGATCTGAACACACACACACACACACACTTGATCTCTCCAGCACACTTCAGTGAAGAGAACAGAGACGCCAGTGAAGGTCGGACGCTTGGCGTTGGTCAGGAGCGTGTTGACTAAGGCATGTGTAAAACACCAAGAGTAATGACCGCAGTCAGAGTCCAGCAGATGAATCGAACTGCAAACAGGACGCAGAATTGACTTTTGGTGGAATGAAATGCAAAGAAATTAGTTTTAAATAATGCATTTCATTTTTCAGTATGAATTACCCATAAACATAGTGTCTAGAAACATTAACATAGTTTATTTTCATATGTATATATACACTTTAGAAAAGGTTTAATGCTTTAGATAACATAAAAATAATGGAAAATACTTCTGAAGCATTTATTAATCTTAGTTAATTAGTTTTAATTATTACAAACACGTTGTATTTGTTATTATTATTTGATTGACAAACTAACAATGAACAGTTGTATTTTTATTCAATAAGGTTAAAAAAGATTAAAAAATACTGTAACAAATGTATTGCTCACTGTTAATTTTATTAACGTTAACTAATGCAACCTTATTGAATAAAGTGTTTATATACTCCAGATGCACCGTTATATCGGCCAATAATTGGTATCGGACGATAAAAACAAATTTTCATACTATCAGCTGATAGTTTAAAAACAGCCAATAGTCAGAGCCGATATATCTTGTCAATCAAAAGAGGGCGGAAAATGCACTGAATTTGTACTTTGTGTAAAGAAAATGCTAAAAATTCTGTTTGATGTTCAATATTAATAGTAATTACATGAATTAATAACATTCAGAAATTTAAGAAATTTTAATTTCATCTTCAGAATTTAGTTAATGTGTGTATATTAATATTAATGTGAGTAATGTGTTTGTTTATAACTGATACCAGTAACTCTGAAACAAGTTGATGAAATTGAGAGAATAAATGTTTTTATTTGCATTTCTTTCAAAATATAATAATTAAAAATATAATGATTAATGATTAATTATAATAAAATTATCATTCATTTAAAAGAAGGCATAAAAGGCAGAACCCCTCAAACTATCGGTATCGTTATCGGCAGATATCACTCCGAATAATCGGCTATCGTATCGGTGCATCTCTAAAAAATACATATTAATAGTTAATATATATTAGGGATGCACAATATATCGGCCACCATATTGGTATCGGCCGATATATATGTTCATTTTAATGTTATCGGTATCGTTATCGGCAGATATCTGAATAATCGGTTATCGGTATCGGTGGAGAAATTTAGTATTGGTGCATCTCTAATATATATATATATATATATATATATGTACATACTGTATCATGGAATAATGTTTTTTGTTTAAAAAAATGATTACACAGTGTTTACTCAATCATTACACAGTGATGATTTTAAAAAAAAAAAAGTAAAAAACAAAATCCTGTCAATCAATTAATATTTTAATTCAACGTCCTGTTTATTCTGGCCAGTTCAGTTCAAATTCACACACAAGAACCGAACCCTGACAGACAGTCGAGGCTCATTCACACCATGGATGATAATTATAATGATAACGATAAATATATAGTTCTAAATATAAAAGAATAGTCAATCCACTCTACAAATATAGTGAAAATGGCAAACAATATCGTTGGAATCACTTTCGGAATGAATTTTTCCAGCTGATGAATGATAAAACATTGACAGCCAATCAGAATCCACCATGCTTTAAGAGCTCGAGCATTTAAAGTGACAGACGACAAAACTACAGTGCTTAGAATAAACAGAATGATATCGTCCGCTGGTGTGGACGCTGATATAGTTATCGTTCTTGGTGTGAACGAACCTTCAATCTGTGGCGCTCTGTTGATGTGGACTGATGGCAGATGATTTATTCTCAAAATCATTGAAAACAATAATTGGAAAAAACCCAACAACAACTCAAGAACCTTCAGCAAAACATTCTGAAGTAGTGCTGTTAGACGCTCTGTGCAAAACTACACAACTCTCCTGTGTAACGTTCTCATTTCAGTGGAACTACAACACACACTTATGGGGTGAGCAGAAAGACTAACATTTCACAAACATGTCGAGAAAAGAAGAGGTGAAAACAGCCAAAAGAACACTTTATTTAACATGTTTTTTCATTATCAAGTCCATGCACATGCCACGTTATGAAACCAGCGAGTTCCTCCCATTAAAAAACACACAGTCCGTAAACAAACGCTGAACTGCAGGAGCCGTCGACTCGAAATCCATCAGTCCTCTTCTGACCGGATCCTTGCGGAAAATGAAAAACTTTGCCAGGAGATTAAAACAAAAACAGAAAGGTAGATGAAGCGTCCCTATTGGCTCAGGGCTTCAGAACGCAGTTCATCGTTGCGTTTGTCGTATGCATTCATTTCCAACATTTTACTTTGCTCAGTTTTTTTTTAGTTTTTTTTTAGAAAAGACATGTGAATCAAATTAATACCTTAATATCAAACATTATGTACAACACATTTTGATCATAACATTTAATGTGGTATCCATAATAACATATAACAATGATGTTGAATAATAATAATAATAATAATAATAATTAATATTTAATCATAATAATCAATGTTTTATGAAGTGTCTATTTTTCCTCATCCTCCAGAAAGGTACAAAAAACAAGTAGTATTCTAACACTATAATGTTATGTTTTTGACTACTTCAGGATACACAGTATCCATTTAATAAGCTGATTCTTGTTTCCCAGTTCAAAGTGTGTACAAAGCATGGTATTAATGGTAATAATTGGAGTACAAATGATACAAATACTACTGAAGCTGATTTTCAAAAGTTTCTTTCATAGTTTTCTAGTGTAAACCATGAAACGGAGCACATATGGTGTGTTTCCTCTAGTCCTGATGTTGCAAAGCCGAGCTGCTGAAATCGTTTTGTTACCGTTCAAATGAAAACAAACACGAAACACAGTTTGTCTCCAAGAGCGTGGCAGGACTAGCAGAGCCATACAGGCCTATTGAGAATCAAAAAGGCAGAAATGATTATCCAATTTGCGACTGTTTGTAAAGTCCACAGTATTGTTTATTGTTAGGACTTCGTACTCTCTGACTGCAGGGTCGAAGAACCCTGCCTCCCCGCTGAAACGAGACCCTCCCGTCAGACTCATCGGCTATTTTAATCTTCTGTCTCACGACACGAGCTCTGAGCGGCTCATTGAGGGTCTTAAACTGAAACAGTGACGGAGGGAGTAACCAGGCAAACAACAGTTTAAAGTCTATTTGGGGGAATCTCACGAAAACACGTCCGGATCACATTTCACCGCACAAAATTACATTTTTCATAAAGAAATTGAAGCCTGTTGGAGGACCATTACGATTGCATGTTTTACTTTCCTAATTCTCCATGTTGATTCTCGGCAGATTTTCAGGTAACACTTTACAATACGGATTCACTTGGTCACATTAGTTACTACAATCTAAAAAATGCTGGGTTAAAAGCAACCCAAGTTGGGTTGAAAATGGACAAACCCAGCAATTGGGTTTATTTAACTCAACTATTGTTTAAAAATGACTATATGTCTGGCTTAAAATGAACCCAAAATTAAAAATCAGACACATGATTACTAGAGGCAACAATAATAATCAAAAGGTGAACATTTATTAATAAGCAATTTAATAAATGTTTGTTTCATTGTTATTCATTAAACTTATTAATAAATGTTCATTTATTAAACATATTAATACATTTCCAACATACTTTGGGTTCATTTTAAGCAAGCAATACAATAATTTTTAAACAATAAAACTACCCAGCAGGTTGGTCAAACATTTAACCCAACTGTTGGGTTAAAACAACCCAATCACTGGGTTTGTCCATTTTTAACCCAACTTGGGTTGTTTTTTAGAGTGTACATTAGTTAACGTGAACTAACAATGAAAAATACTTTTCACTTGCGTATAATTAAAATCAACAGTGGTATCTGCACTGTAAAGACACATTTTTATGATTTATCAACATTTTTTCGTTCGTCAAATCAACTTCAGATAACATAATTAGAATTTTTGTTGATTAAACCAATCGCCTTCATTGTATTAACTCCAATTTTTATTTCAATGAACTCAAAATTTTCAAGGCAACCAGGTAACTTACTTTATGTTAAACCAACAATTCTTTTTTACAGTGAATGTTATTTAATGAATCTGTGCTAATGTGAACAAAGAACAGCTGTATTTTTATTATGTAACATTAACAAAGACTAATAAATATACTGTAACAAATTATTGTTCATTGTTAGTTAATATAAGGTAATGCATTAACTGACAATAACAAATGGTACCTTATTATAAAGTTATTCTCAATAATTAACTTTTGTTTTGCAATTCTTATTATTATTGCAATATATATTATTATTATGTTGATTCTCATTGGACTTTACAATGAGGTTGCATTTATTAACATTAGTTAACAATAACTTCTACAGCATTTATGAATCTTAGATAACGTTAATTTCAACATTTTGATTTTTAAAATCAAAAGTTGTAGGCCTATCTGTTAACATAAGTTAATGTGAACTAACACGAACAATGAACAACTGTATTTAACATGAACAAAGATTTATAAATGTATTGATCATTCGTTAACAAATGACACCTTATTGTAAAGTGTTAGATATTTTCATTACTGTAGTAATATTCTTAAATCTTAATAATCATTTATTAAATTAAAAAGTGTGTGATTTTTGTGCACTAGTGTCACCAAATGAAATTGCAAAAACAATGTCGGGCATGTTTTGACTTTTTACACATTATTTGCATTAATATGTAATATGATTATTTTAATTATATTTAATTTAAATGCAATTATAGTCACAATGCAAAAAAATGGTTAAAATAGTTTTCACTTTGTTTATGCAAAATGTAAGTTCTTATTTTTGTCTTTTGACTCTGGGATGAAATATGATTCTCTCGTGTTCCTGGCGGTTTTCATGAGATTCGTCCATCATTTCCTCCATCATATGTAAGGCTGTCGGGGCATCAGCATATTAAACGAGTCAGAATTGCACCGAGTAACAGCTACAGAACAAACAAATGCATTAATGAAATAAAACTACACTTTATTTCCCCCATCGAAAGGCTGAATTTGAAGCACTTCCAAGAGATATTAGTATTGTGTACAGTATAAGGCCTATTCAAACAAACGTTTACTTTTCCCACCCATATGAAAGGGGAAAACATCGTGTGTGGAGCCCCTTTTGATATTTGGTTCCTAATAGAGTCGGACACACAGTTATGACAAGAAAAGAATTTCCATGATCCGTCAATGTTGATATCTCATATCAATTGATAAAAGGTCATAGGAAAAATATAGATATTTATGTTGCAGTTAAGTTTATCTTACAAAATACAAAATCATTGTTTTTAGTGGTGTGGTCTACTAAGACAAGTCCCTCATATCAATTCCAAATTCACACAAATCAGATTATTTAGACTAACGAACTCATCTAGCGTCTTCCTTCTAGTGGGAAAGATCCGTGATGCATAACAGACCGCTTCTTCCAATGAATTCTGCAATTTGTTAAGAGAAGGCAGACGAAGGACAAAAGGCAAGAAGTCTTTGTATATTTATCGCTAACAGCAGAGCCGGTGAACTCGGTTAAGGTTTGATGTTTATGTCTGTTTTATGTGACCACTTCAACATGAACAATTCTCACAGGGTGTTCGGCGTTTCTTAACACTTGCTCTAATTACCGACAAAACGAGCGACTCGCTCCCAATGGACACAAATAAAACGACTCCACCCCCTTCCGCCCAGCAGCCAATCCCCTGTGAGCGGCCGTCATAGTTGATGGTTGGTTAAACAGGCGATCTGCATTTCTTCTTTGCACGGCTAATCGACTTTTCTTAATCAAAGACAGCGAAAGACCACTTAAATATTTGGAAAACAAAACAAAAGCGGAGCAGAAGTGTTCCTGGTGAATCTCAAAGCCCTCTCGCCTCCCTGGCGCCGGTCCGCTCGCGCTCAGATGTGTTGGGTTTCTGGAGGGCTGGTTCAGGGGCAGGTGAGGGGCTATAAGGTGAGGAACACAGAGATGCAGAGCAGCAGGAGGGCCAGCAGGGGGCGTGACGTTTGGTGCCGCAGGCCTGAAGTGGACACGTCACTCCGGGAGGGTTCGGCCTCATGACTGGTGTCGTCTAGAAATGAGATGGAGAAAATTTTATCAACTGAGATCCTGGGTTATTACAGTTAAGGCAAGACAATACAGGCAAAAATATTATTTTATACAACAGTTCTTTCCGGTTCTCGAATATGATTGGCTAAGTGCAGTGCGATATTGCCCCAGTATCAGCATTAATACCATTTGTATCACTTTGCTTGCGTCAACTGTCATGGCGGTCGAGCAAATCCACCATGTTTTAAAAAAAATACTACTGCTGTTGCCACAAATTGTAGTTCTTAGAGTTTTTTAGGCAAACATGTAGTAGTTTAGACCTGAAATATGTGACTCATATTCAATCATAGCCCCAATTTTACAATTTGGTTTGACGCTTTCGCAGATGCGAGCTCCATGCGTCAGCGGGCGTTCAGTGCTCGAGTACCCGCAGAGAACAGCTTCATCTCAGCCAGTCCTTCGAGAATTTGCTGCTGGCTTTTATGTAGATAGTGGTTAAAAATATAATTAATTTGGGGTATATCAAACGGTCTTATTAATCTATTACTTGTTCCAGAGCAAAATGATTTGGGTTAAGGGGAAAATTAAGTTCCATAACTTTATATTTAAGCTATATATAACTTAAATCCTGTACTAGAGCACTGCTTTTGTATGTTTGACTGAAGTTTTTGCTTGTGTTTATTTTCTATTGTCTTGTATAATGGCTATTGTTGTTAATTCAAATATTGTGGTTCAATAAATATTATTTTATATAAATAATATGCCGTATTTGGTTTTGAGAAAGGGGCCGTCAATGGTATCAGAGAAAGTTACATTATTACACAATTAGATGGCGGCAAAGACTGTCTTTATGAGTGAATCAGAACAAGGAATTTGCTTTAGTGCTGTGGGAAATCCCTTTAACTTTTAAAAAGATATTGCTTTCCTCAGCGGACATTCAAACAGATTTTTTTATAATGGATATAATATTATGGACATCGACGTGAAGAATTAATGCTATCAGATGCAGGTAATACACTCTTTTAGTCAATCTCTCTCTCATAATACCATAATAATCTACATAATACATTAAGCTTCAATGAAGCAACTTGATGATGTTCCTTTGTTACTAGTTCTAAAGTGATGTTTTAGAATTAGTAACGGAGGCTTGGGCAACCTGAGATTTGAATCCGTGGAAGAAAGTAGTTCTGCACAAAAGAAGGTTTTAAAGACACTCCGTTGTTCTTATTTATTTACACACTTGTGCCGTCGAACTGTTGTATAAACGCAATATCACACTCGTAGCAGTGCAATATGGCTGTAGATCAGCACTCTGTGATTACCAACGACACTCGGCACTTTTTGATGCACTGGTCAATTTTGAGATTTTGGGCTATTTGGCTTTTCATAACATCAGACTAGTGGAAAGAAAACATCCAAAATACATGTTTAAGTGTTTATTTTATTGCACGTTATCTATTTGTGTCTGTAGGTTTCAAATACAATACCTATCTTTAAAGGCCATTTTCTCAAAATGGAAAGTTTTTTCTCCACTTCAGCAGCACTTACATGCACCAAAATTTACAGTTTTATTCCTATCTATATTCTGAAGGTTTTCACTGAGGGGTTTGTTCATATGACATTCACCTGATTTTTTACAACATTTCATTTGTATAAACATGGTGATTTTTTTATTCTCTGTCTGTTGACAGTATTTTCTGAATTTTGGAGCGATAAAAAGATAAATCAAAAGTCCCCTCAGTAAAAACCTTTAAATCTAATATGTCAACAAACTCAAGCA
Source organism: Hypophthalmichthys nobilis (assembly GCA_037950665.1). Classification (NCBI taxonomy): domain Eukaryota; kingdom Metazoa; phylum Chordata; class Actinopteri; order Cypriniformes; family Xenocyprididae; genus Hypophthalmichthys; species Hypophthalmichthys nobilis. The sequence goes on along the minus strand of CM075473.1, from coordinate 1,096,048 downwards.
ATAATTTTGAACTAGACTTTATCCAATGTTCAGATTAATGTTCTGGAAATGTATGCAAGTGAGTACTTATTTAATTTAATAATGCATACTTTGCATATTTAAACATAAGATTTCAGAAAACTTGTAATACAAAAAAATATGTGCAATTCTTAATGTAATCAATCAACTGGGGAAGTACGGTGATATTATTTTTTTTATTAACCCTTTTCACCTGTGGTGTCTTGCCTTGCCTAAAACCATAAAAAAAATTCTGTTTTTAAAATAAAATAGACTTTCACCGAAATAAAATAAAATATAAATCCAGCGGGCACTGGACTTCAATATAATGTCATAAAGATGTTGGACAGATGTCAAAATTTGATTGAAAATGAAAATTGGGTTGATGTTAAGCCTCTGGTTTTGGTTTTGGTTACTTAACAACTTAAAACCAACAAAATTTCATAGTGTAATGGTGTTATAATTTAAGATTGTGTGGACGATAGTGTTATGACATTTAACAGACATTGAATTTTGGTTAAATGTTGACTCATGACTAAATGTTGGTGTTTGACATCAATGTGATTTTGGCATTTTGAAGACATTGAATTTTGGTTACTTAATACCATGACTTAAAACCATTCAGTATTCTACATCAAATTAATGTTGGCATTTGATATTGTCCTGACACTGACATTAAAAAACAGACAATATAAATATAAAATTCAAAATATTAAAAACTATAATAGTATCTCAGTGATGGTGCATGTCCATGCTGTCTCAGCAGCAAATAACCCAGAATATCCTTGTTAGAAGCCTCAGTAATAATGGAAGCAGGGCTGTTTGGAGTCTCAGTGCATTTCTCCACGTTTATTGGTGTAGACACACAGACTGCGGTTATCATCAGTGAGCGTAATATGGCTTTGGAAAGCACATCGTCTCAGTGGAGTTGTGCGCCGTCTGAGGACGTCAGTGGGGGAAACAGACAGGTGTGACGCTAAAAGAGACAGATAAATATGCTTGGGAGGACAGAGCAGTTTGCTGGCTCATTCAGGCGGGCAGACAGACACCTCCAGCCTCTCAGTGGGTATCTGGACTAATAAATCAATGCCTCCACCATGACACCGTGGCTGCCAGGATCTAAGGCCTATGTGTGTGTGTGTGTGTTGGCAAGGTGAAACTGCATGATAAAACAATACTGTGTTAATCTACACTGACGTTATCAGCAGTGTTAATTGATATAAGCATGCATTTCTTAAAGTTTTTCACCAAGTTTTTTGCCCACTTACCGCCTGATGCATTTTGCACACAAAAAAAGTTTTAGCTCAAAATACTCCACAGATCATTTATTATAGCTTGTCAAATTTGCCTCTATTTGGGTGTGAGCAAAAACACGCCGTTTTTGTGTGTGTCCTTTTAAATGCAAATGAGCTGCTGCTCCCGGCCCCTTTCCAGAAGAGGGCGGAGCTTTAACGGCTCGCGCTTCGGTCGCTCAACAACAACAAAGCTGGAGAATCTCACGCAGCCAAAATGGGGATTGTCAGTAACGGTGTTCAGCCTTACATTGTTCAAACCGGAGTCGACACTGATGGAGAGACTCAGGAAGAAGTTACAACTTTTAGACGTTTCTGAATGGTTAGTGGATAAATTTATGTAGTTGCTGTGGAGTTGATTCAACTCATCGACTAGCATGTGCCGTCATGTTAATCTTTTGTGCAAATCCAGCGCTGAAAACACCACAAGTTTACAGCCCTAATTTTCAGTAAATTTCATTTCATTTTTCATGTCACAGTGGGCGGTTAAGACTTTGTGCCGATAGTCAACACTATGGTCTTTTTCTCTTTGTCTATTTCATCACATCTTGAATTTGAATGCAGCTCCAATGTTTGATCATGACACTATGAAAGTCAAGGCTAGCGTGACAGTAATGGCAATAAATATTACGAGCTGAGAGTCGTGCATATGTTAGTAAGTGCCATGTGTTCGATGTAATGGGTTTTATCAAGGAGAAGCCAAAACAAGCTTGGCATCGTTCCACGTGACACCTTAGAAAGCCAAACGCTAATTTGGCACAAAATCATTGTGCGTATCCAAGTTTTAGATTTTCAATTCTTACCACAGCCAACATGCACGCATATACTGATACACTGTGTAAATATAATTCATGCATTTTAGCTGGAAGGCATGATAGACACTGATTGATTGAAGCTTTTGGCTCACTGAAAGGTCACATGGCTAATTTCTGGTCACTTAATTGCATGTGCACATGGTGGAGATGTTGACAGACAGCCCTCAGCTATTACAAGAGAATGCATTATTAATACGATGTGTACCTCATGCATAAATAAAACAGTCTTTGTGGTTTGAAGTGTCAGAGAAGCTGCAGATGCAACACAAATCCTAAAACGTAAAGCTACAACACACATGCACAGAGTGATTAGAGGAATTAAAGGACAGAGACACAGACTGAACAAAGCGAAGGTGATTTCAAGCCATACTGACCTCTTGGTTCTAATGCATTGTCTACTTTGTCATCGACAAAAACGCGGTCATGAACGCCTATGGTTTTCTCGCAGCCATCTACAAAAACAGAAGAAATGAAAAAGATACCGTAAGCCAGTCATGTTAGTGATAATTCAGCAGCCCAACCCACCTGCCAATCAAAGGAAAGCCTGTGACATCACACACAGAAGCAGTCACCTGTCCATTAAAGTGTGAGGCACTGAAAGGCAAATGCCTCCGACAGAATCATACGTGTGTGTTTTGTAATCGACGACACTTACTTGGTGGTCTCACAAACACTTTCAGCTTGAGACACGACCTTCTCCCGGTTTCTGTGATCATGGATGCTGTAAAACATAAAGAACAGATAAGCAGAGGTGAGTACACACACACAAACACCTGACAAGAGAAAGATATCTTCTTAGTCTCGCGCTACACACACACACACACACACACCACCCTATGAGCTGCGGCTTGCGGGTATATTTTGTGGTCCGAAATAGGAAATTGCTCCTTTCCTGAGGAATCTGAAGGGCGTGGACACACACATACACACGGCGCCTGTGGGGTGAGGAAAGCAACGTCACGCTGTCATTTGTGGTTTTCTGTCACTAGTAGTCTGCTGGTTTATCAGCCGGTTTGGGCCCCAAGAGTTTTGAGCACAAATACACCAGACTGAATTCAAAAGAGGAAAATCACAGCTGAAATTATAGAGTGACTTCATCTCCAGTTTATTTTTAGGTAAACGTGTTTTCTTGAATGCTACATTTAAAGGTCAAGTAGGAAAGGAAAAATCACAAATAAGATCATCCTCAACTTCTCAACTGTTTCTATTAGACAGAAACTGAATTAAATGGAGATCAGACTGAAGTATCTTATGGAGCTCCTAAAGGCAGATGCTGATGGAAAAAAAACCTCTATGTTTTCTTTCAAAACTTTTGCGTTTCCCTGAGAAACTTTGCATTTGTTCGCAAACCTTTTGAGTTTGCGCGCAAATGTTTTGTTCCCCGGGATTCCTTGCAAATCTTTGCACTTGTTTAGAAAAGTATTGCGTTCCCAAGAAACTTTGCGTTTACTCACAACATTTTTGTGTTCTCTCATAAATCTGTTGCATTTCGCTGAGAAACTTTGTTTATTTGCAAAATGTTTGCGTTAGATCGCAAAAACAGTGCGTTTTCCTGAGAAAATGTTGCATTCGATCACAAAACTTCTGCTTGCTCACAAAAGTATTGAGTTCCCCCAATAAACTTAGCGTTCGCTCACAAAACATTTGCATTCTATCACAACACTTTTGCATTCATTCCTCCAAGAAACTTTGTGTTCATTCTTTGTGTTCAACTTTGCATTTGTTCACAAACCTTTTGAGTTTGCACGCAAAAGTTTTGTTCCCTGAGAATCTTCACTTTCGCTTGCAAATCTTTGCACTTGCACACAATAATTTTGTTTTTGCACGGAAAAGTATTGCGTTCCCCCAAGAAACTTTGCATTTGCTCACAACATTTTTGCGTTCTCTCATGCATTCCCCTGAGAAACTTTGCGTTGTTTTGCAAAATGTTTGCATTTGCTCGCAAAAGCATTGCGTTCCACCAAGAAACTTTTGTGTTCGCTCACAAAACTTCCACGATCACTCGTAAAACTGTTGCATTCACTCTCAAAAAAACTGCGTTCCCCCGAGAAACTTTGCGTTCGCTCACAAAAACACCGTACAATATAGTTTTCCTCCCACCTCATATTATTTAAATTACAAAATGTTTTGCGATTTTGAGAAAGCAAACATTTTGCGAGCATATGCAAAAGTGTGAACGTATGAAATATAATTTTTCCTCCCTTCTAACTTTTTTACCGTCATCATGCTCTGTCGTATCCGGATGTTTCTCCTGAGAAAAATAATCTGAGATCTCAACAACGTCTTAAATTGTGCTTAAATTAGCCAAAATGCTAAAGATCTCTATATGAACTCAAACATTTCAAATTCTCCCAAGACCAAAAGATCTGAGCTATCAGTCAACTTAAAGCGTCTGTAAACATTGACTATTTTTATTTCTTTATCATAATTTCAGGAGAAACAGAAACAAATCAGACCTCGATGAAATATCATTTTTCCTCCCATCTCATATTTTTTCTAGCTCATAACCGAGCAGTTTCCTGAGCCATGAAAGAGAAAACTCTGAGGAATCGTGTGTTCATCTGGGGTTATTCTATGAGGTTTATTAAGATGGACAGCACAGTGCAAGTTCAACATTTGGACTAATTAAGCCTAATTACTCTCAAAATAGGATTTTATTCTGTGATCTTTAGTGGAAATGCGGTGTGGCGTACATCCCTGGATGTGCAGAGTTTCCTACATTATAGACCACAGCAGATCGCATTAAAATCAAAGATTGCAAGCTGTTTATCTCCATAATGTGCTGCATTTCTGAATGAAACAGAAAAGGAAAATAAATGAAGAGCAGGACTTGATTTTACCTATTGGGAATGATTTCATAAAAAGGCACAATAAGACTATTATGAAAGTAAATACGGTCAATTTTAATTACCATGTATCAGAACTGTTCACTTAACCCACATGACAAACTTAAAATGTGATCATTATTTAGTTGCAAAATATTACACTCCGAATCTTTCATTGAGCATCGATTATCAAACTGTCACACACAGATGTCACCATAAAACTCTCTCTGTGTGTGTGTGTGTGTGTAATGCACAATTCTGAAATGCAACGCTCATTTCTGATCAGTATTCTGTGGCGGTTGAGTTTATTAATGGAATAAAACAAACACCTGAAACATGTCATGAATCCAAATGACACGGGAAGAGCCAAATAAACCCAGACAAACAGAGAAATAAATGACTGTCACTGTATTCCTCTGTGCTCACTAAACTGGATTGCAGAAAGTACCTTTTTACAGTGTAACAACATTTCTTGAGCAGCAAATCATCATATTAGAATGATTTCTGAAGGATCATGTGACACTGAAGACTGGAGTAATGATGCTGAAAATTCAGCTTTGATCACTGGATATAAATTACACTTTACTGTATATTCACATAGAAAACAGCTGTTTTACATTGTAAAAATATTTCACATTTTTTACAGTATTTTTGATTAAATAGACGCAGCCTTGGTGAGCAGAAGAGACTTCTTTCAAAAACATTAAAACATTGAACATGCTACCTTCGTGTTTCTAGCACAATACTATACCATTTGAGCTATGCACATGTTGTAGACACAAAAACAAGTTTTCCAGTATACTCTGGATTGTGCAGTGATCCACAAGCGGCACATTTCCAGGAACTCTGCCTCCTTCGCTCCGCCTGCATGTGGCTTAATAATCAAACAAATTTTCCAATTGAAAATCTGGCAAGTGCACGCTCCTGTCAGAGTTGGCCCACCCTTTGGGCAAGTATGCTAATCAGCATTTATTTCATTTGACAAAGACAACGTACGAATGCAGAGCTATTAAATATGCAGCGCTCTCTTTTGAGCGCCGTAGCCGGCGGCGGAGCTTTCTCAATTTGTCCTCATCCATAAAGAGCCTCGGCTAATAGCATCAGCAGAGATGAAGAGCATTTCTCACAGCCCTCATCTGCCTCGCTGCTTTAGTGCTTCTGTCTCTCTCATCGTGTACATGCAAATGAAAGAGAAAGAGTGTGTGCATGTGAGAGAGAGAGAGAAATATATCACAGGTGTACAGGTATATACACCGATCAGGCATAACATTATGACCGCTGACAGGTGAAGTGAATAACACTGATTATATCTTCATCATGGCACCTGTTAGTGGGTGGGATATATTAAGCAGCAAGTTGGTGTTGAAAATGGGTATGGCTATAGTCAAAATTGTGATGGCTAGACGACTGGGTCAGAGCATCTCCAAGACTGCAGATCTTGTGGGGTGTTCCCGGTCTGCAGTGGTCAGTATCTATCAAAAGTGCTCCAAGGAAGGAACAGTGGTGAACCGGCGACAGGGTCATGGGCAGCCATGCTGGAAAGAGCCAACAGTGTATATATATATATATATATATATATATATGTGTGTGTGTGTGTGTGAGACAGTCTCTGGCAGCATCTCTCAGTAAGTGTAACATGCTGTCTGGCAGGCTGGCAGGTCCGGGCCGTTCGCCACCGAATGTTACAGTCACACACGCAGGAAGAGGAAAACAGCAGGAAGTCGGGAAGTGTTGCGACCCAGAAGACACTGAAGAGGATCAGACGAAACAAAACAAAGAAAAGGAAAAGGTTCCATTTATCAAAGGCATGATAATGGTTAACGTGCTCCTTCACACTGCAGGAGAACAGATGAAACGCCAGGAGTTTTCAGGAACGCGAGACGTGTGTCTGCAGCTCATGCACAGAAACTCAATTCATTAAATGTCATTAAACTGATCTACATCACTGCACTCATGCAAACGTTGCCATGACAACCAGGGTCATGCAAAATACGGAATTTAGGAATGGGCTTCCTTTGTGTGAGTCTAAATTGAATTGGCCACAACAAACATGATGTTGAATTATATTTTAATTTAAAATATATACGCAAAATACAGTAAAAAATGTGAAATATTATTGAAATATAAAATAGCTGTTTTCTATGTGAATATATAGTAAAGAGTAATTTATTCCTGTGATCAAAGCTGAATTTTCAGCATCATTACTTCAGTGTCACATGATCCTTCAGAAGTTCATATGTTTGTGGAAAACCTTGATACATTTTATTTTTCAGGATTCTTTGATGAATAGAAAGTTCAAAAGAACAGCATTTATTTGAAATATAATCTTTTGTAACATTATAAATGTCTTTACTGTCGATTTAATGCATCCTTGCTGAATAAAGCTTAATTTATTTAAATATAATCTATTTTAATATAATATACTTTAATATAAAATATAAAAATATAATCAATTATCAATTTTATATCTGAATATAATCAGTTTTTTCATAATAATATATTTACTTAATTTATAAAAATTTTAACTGACTCAACAGTTTCAGTTGAATTTATGTTTATGTTGAATTTTCCTCCATTTAATTGAACTTCCTTATATTCAAATTTGAATTTCAATTTGGCATCCTGTTTACAGGAATTTAAAAGTCATTCCCAATTTTAATTCTGAACGGCACCCAACCCTGACGCCGACCGCATCACTTACAGCATCCATCAAAACTGCAGCAGTCGATATACAGTCTCAGGGAAGGTAAACCGTGATTTAATAAGCATACGTGAGATCATAAACCCCCCGCGCTGTTCCCGAGACTCCAAATGACATCCAGATTTTCCAATTCCATTCGCGTCAGACAAAAAATGTGATTCACTCTCCTCTCATCCACTGACTCTCTCATGTAATATTGGATTTGGAGACCTTGAGAGATTAAAATCCATCCTTAAAGTCAAAATATTAGAAAAAGATGCTGTCTCAAGCGTTTCGTAGTGGGGGGTCAGCTGACCCGTGCCCTGACCTTTGACCTGAGAGAGACACTCACACAGCTCATACTGTATTCAGCCCAATGGACTGCAGATGTGAACAACATTAAATAGCTTCCCGCATTTTCACCATCCCTTTCAAGAAATCAGAGGGAGAAACAGTGCAAAAAATAAATAAATAAATTGTCTTGTTTTCCAGCACAAATATCTAAACATTCTTAAATCAAGATACGTTTACATGACAAGCAAAATGACCGAAAATATTACTGAAAAACGTATCAAAATGAAATACAGTAAGTTTGTGCTTAAAACAAGAACAAACGTCTGCCAATGGAGTGAGAAAAATAAACTTATTTCAAAAGGAAAACAAGATTATTTTTTGGACCCTATTAGCAGATATTTATGGAAGCTTGTTTCCTCCACTGAATAAAAAAAAATGTAATTGCGACTTTTTATCACAAATTCACAATTGCGAGAAAAAAAGTCTAGTTATTGCTAGTTAAATTGCTAGTTATAGCCAAAACTTTTTTCTCAGAATTGTGTGATATAAACTTGCAATTGCGTGTTACATAGTCAGAATTGCGTGATAAAAAGTCAGAATTGCGAGATATAAAGTCAGAATTATGAGATATAAAGTCAGAATTGCGAGATATAAAGTCAGAATTGCGAGATATAAAGTCAGAATTGTGAGTTATAAAGTCAGAATTGCGAGATATAAAGTCAGAATTGCGAGATATAAAGTCAGAATTGCGAGTTATAAAGTCAGAATTGCGAGATATAAAGTCAGAATTGCGAGTCAAAACAGAATTTGTTAGAAAAGTCTATAACTCGCAATTCTGAAAAAAAAAGTCAGAATTGTGAGATAAAAAGTCGCAATTATACCCGTTTTATTTTTTATTTAGTTGCAGAAACAAGCTTCTATAGATATTTGTTCTTGTTTTAGGCATAAATGAGCTTAATTTTGAAATATTTTTCAGAAAAAAAGACTTCCGTTCGCACCAAGGACGATAACTAACTATAACAATAACAGCACAGAGAAACAATATCATTGCAATCACTTTCAGAACGATTTTTTTTCCAGCTGATGAATGATAAAAACATTGACAGCCAATCAGAATCCATCCTGCTTTAAGAGCTTGAGCATTTAAAGCGTCAGACAACAATAAACAGAACAATATCGTCCGCTGGTGTGGACACTAATATAGTTATCGTTACATGTGAAAGGGCCTTTAATATGTAAATACATCTTGATTTAAGGATGTTTAGATGTTTGAACTGGAAAACAAGAGAAAAACACTGAGTAAAAATATTTTTGCAGTGTTCAAGATAAGTAATCCTTCCCATACTGTTTGCACAAGAAGAGAGCTGACAAACAAAAGCATGATGAATTACATCCGCGGTTTGATTTCACCTCATGTCTCGATTAACCTGCTGAAGTGGATAACAGCATAAAAACACAAGAGCTCCAGCTAACCTCCCTGACCCCGGAGAAAGAACACAACAACAGGGTCTTCTTCACCTCACAAGCAGCGATTTGTCATTTGAACCCTCATTGCACAAACACGTTTCCAACAAGCTCTAATGCTGGCAGAAATGTGGCATGTGATTACAGTACAAACCTCTGACGAGTGAAAATCACAGGCACATTTGTAGAGGAACACACTGCTCATGAACGCTGGCCCACTTCTGTCACAGCGAGCTGTTTTATGTATGTGGAAATACATAATAGAAACGTTTGATGTTATCTTTGTTTGCCGACTGTATTACACACACACTGACATTACTGACTGCTTTTATTACCATCCACATTAAACCTGACATCCACAAACCAGCACTGCTTTTAATCATACACTGGTGTAGAAACAATTTTCACTCAGAAAGTGCTAGTGTTTAACTACAAAGGAACTGTAAGGGTTATGTGTTTAGTTTCATTGTGTTTTAGTTTGTTTTTCCCTGTCCCTGTTTGCCCGAGTTCTCATTCATTATTGGTTGTCATGGTTACTAATTGATTTGTGCACCTGTTTCTTGTTCAGTTTGTTGTATTTAAGTCTTGTTTAATGAAAAATGTATCAAAATGAAGTGATATTTGTTCTTGTTTTTAGCACAAAATCACTTCATTTCTCAGTAATATCTTCAGTAATTTTGCTTCTCAAGTAAATGTATCTTGGTTTAAGAATATTTAGATATTTGTACTGGAAAACAAGACGACAAAACTGTGTTTTTGCAGTGTATGCCCACTTCACAAGACTATAAATCAGGTAAGAGCACCACTAAAAATCCCGCAGACCCTCTTTCAACTGATGCGATTAGAGACGTGACGTCTGGTGTGATAATGTCAGTCAGTATTTCAGAGAAATGGCCGTAATCAGAGAGAGCCGATAACATTTCTACTGAGCAGTTATCAGCAGCACCTTTACGACTCTTCAAACACTGATTCAGAGAAATGTCAGCGTCTCCAGAGATCTGAACGCTTCAGTAATGACACACCAAACCATAATGATCTTCTGTTTTCTGAAGAGTGCCTGTGAATATTCACTCAACAACAGTCCATGAAAACAGACATTCAAGAATCGCTAAACTAGTGAGCTGATTGATCGGCAATCTAATAAACATAAAAATACACCGCAAACGGAAATACTGTAAAATAATCCAACTTAATTTTATACTTTTCATGTAATTTATTATTCATTTCACTTGATGTGTTCACCAACAAGTCGCTTCATAATTGATCAACTGAAATTGATCAATTGAACTGAATCAACATTGAACTGAATTGATCTGAATAATGACACTGTTGTTTTCTGTAGAGCTGCTTATAGCTGAAACTGAAGCTTTGAAACAATCTGTATTGTATAAAGTGCTATAGAACTACATGTGATTTGACTTGTCACAGTGCATTCTGGGATTGCCCTCTGCCTAACTAGAGTTATGCTGTATGTGCCAATCATTTTCCCCCCTTTTATAAATCTGATGAAGAGTAAAGAGTCCTTGAACTTTAGAAAGATATTATACGAATAGAAATGATTATTATTGGTCACAAACCAATTAAATTCATTTCAAAATTCGATGAGCTTTGAGCCTAAAATAAATAAATAATTAAAATAAAAAAATAAAAATAATTGAATAAATAAATAAAAATGTAATCAATCAAATCAAACATTGGCAACATATTTACAATATTATTTATAATTGTAATTAATATTATATAATATTACAATTATAAATAATATTATTATAAAATTTCTATGTTGCTTGCAAAATGCTTAAAACAAAACAAAAAAATTAATAAAACAAAAAAATTATTTTAATTAAATAAAAAATGGAAAATGTAATATTTCGAGGTTGCTTGCAGCATATTTTTGAATGGCTGTCAAAATAAAATAAAATAAATTAAAATATAAAATAAAAAATAAAATAAAATAAAATTTGAAAGGCTGTCAATGGTATCACAGCCAGAAAAAAAAAATAAAATAAAAAATAAATAAATAAATAAAATAAAATAAAATAAAATAAAATAAAATAAAGTAAAGTAAAGTAAAGTAAAGTAAAATAAAATAAACATTTATGTTGTTTGCAATATATCATTTTTGAATGGCTGTCAATGGAGAAAGATGCTTTTTGCAGCCAGAAAAAAATAAAAGAATAATTAAATTAAATTAAATTAAATTGAATTAAATTAAATTAAATAATTAAATTAAATTAAATTAAATTAAAAAAATATTTCTATGTTGCTTGCAACATAACATTTTTGAATGGCTGTCAGTGGAGAAAGATGCTTTTTGCAGCCAGATTATGGCATCTACCAGCAGGTTTTGAAACAGAACTTTATTCTCTGACCTTAAAGCTCAAGGTCAAGTCAAGAAGATGATGTGACCAATAAAACATGAATGTGAGCACAATCAATCTGCTGAATAATATAATTATTAAATGCACAATGATGTGGACATCAGCATGATATAAAACACTATTACAATGATATTGGACAGTTTTTATTATAGTCGAAATGAAAGCTTGACGGATGAACTGCAAAGGAGGTTTTAATTGAACATTTGCTTAAATATTCCTGCCAGAGAAAGCTGACATCTTTAACTGTCTGTAATTGTGAAATCATCTTTCCTACTACAGATAATAATAGTGTCTGCGATACGGCATGAAGTCTTTGTGAAATATGGCAACTGAAAGCAGGACACTTCACACTTCAACTCCAGCTCTGACTTTCTGTTTGGAATTATGCTCAACATGACTGTCATGATGTATATTAATTATGATGTTCGCCAGAGAGACAAAAGCTGCCAAGATGTAAAGAGACAGACGGATCCGTGGAGTGAGACGCACAATCATTCAGAGAGGGCAAACGTATTTCACAGATGTTCGCTCTGGACCGAGAGGGAGGATGATGGGACTCGTGAGGAGAACGATACGCTGGATGATTTTCACGTCCTCAGCAGCACAGGCCAGTCAAGCACATAATAACGGCTCTCCATGTAACGAGGCCTCGGGACACGGCGACGATATGAAGGTCCTGCAGGAGCGTTATGAGCGAAAACTAATGAGGTTTGCCTGTATTTTCATCTCACCTTGTAGACAGGTGTCCTTCAGCGAAACGCATCGCATTCTCTTTTCCAGGAATATTGATTCATATTGATTTCTGTCCTCGCTCGATTTCATATGCTGTCCTTGAAAATGAATCTGAAAATATTGCATTTTCTTATAGCTGCTTTCATACAGTTGAGAATAATGTTCAAACGGCTTTGTCACTGAGGGAAATAAACTTATATTAGGGCTGTTGAAACAGGCCCGAAAGGGTTAAACACATAAAACTCGATCAGAAATGTGAGAAGTTGAAAACACATCTGGGTTAACAGGTATTTCTGGCCTTATAACTGTACGCAGCTTCATAGTATGAGCTCATTTTGTGTGCTTGAACAAACCAAAACAGACACCAAACATCGTCCTCGAACCCTCATGACAAACTATTAAACTGTCATTTTAAAGGCAGCTGCCAAATTATAATATTTTTGGTGCATTTTTAAAGATTTTAGGTTTTAGTATGAATATGTTAGCCTTAAGGTAATGAATAAGCTGGTGTGTTCCAAAAATGACAAAATTCACATTTAGGAGACATAAGCATTCAAAACTTGCAGTCTCTCACTTCCACTAAAATGAATCATGGATTTTCATGACATCACCATGGATTTCAACTTCTCATCAAATCTTCTGTCCAATCAAATGCTCTCTAGAATCTGAAGTTCCGCCCCCTTCTACACTAGACAGCTGCGGCTGAAATCAGTCATTTGTTCACACATTTACTAGCTTCTATATGGTGAATGTGCACAATATAGAGGATAGGGAATGATTCAGACAGTGCAAATATGATTTCCATTAACACGAATGAAGTCCGTTTTCACTTTAGTGTCATCTGAACCACCGCAACGTGAGCACAGTCTGCTCCGGTTCAGAGACACAAGAGAACAGAGCGGATCATACGCGCGAGTCGGCACGGACCACAAAATGTTCGGACACATTTGAATTTTACAAACAATGCTATATTTTAAAGCAATATGGAGGAGAAACGGTTAGAGATTATGAGGATAACTGGGTTTTACGAGCTCAGCGGCTCTGGTCGAGCTGTGATCTAGGCGAAACGCTAATGGCTATTTTGAAAAAAGGGGAGGAGCTTCTAGATATATCCTGCTCTGTCTTCGTTTCATTGGAAATTACATCAAAACAGTAAATAAAGCTGTGCGTTCCAAGGCACTTCAGTGGGCCTTTAAGTCTCGTTTTCTGAAAAAATAAAAAAAAAGAATCAAAGTTAAATAAAAATATCTGCCAATGGGGTCAGAAAAATAATTCAAAGTGAAAACAAGTTGTTGTTTTTTTTTACCCCATTGGCAGATGTTTGTTCTTATTTTAAGCATAAACCCACATAACTTTAAGCTTAATTCATCAAGCAAGACTTAATATAATTAAAGTCATTTTGCTTCTGCAGTAAATGTATCTTGATTTATGAATGTTTAGATGTTTGTGCTGGAAAACAAGACAAAAATACTGAGGATCATTTTCTGCAGTGTAGCCGTTAAATACTGTTGTTTTTTTGTTGTAATGTGTGAAAACTATTAATGTTAAAGGTGGTTTTTGCCAGGTTTCTTTGTTTTTCATAGTATGACATTTGGTAAATTGCTTAAGCCGCTTTTTCACCGAAATTACCTGGAACAATTTGTCCCAGGAACTCTTTTCCCCCGGACATGTTGCTGTCTGCATTTCCATCGTGGTCTAAAGTACCATGAAAAGAGTCCGGTGATGTAGGATTGCATGCAACTTTCCAGTTCCCGCTGCATATAAGCTTAATAAAGCCTGAACCTCGTTGTCGGTCCATCAGTTGTATTTTGTTGATTCAAATAGCAAACAACACTTATTCCATTTTAAAAATGGTGGTTGAAATAAAATGCTGTGTGGAGTCAACCCTGAAAGTTCCTGAACTTTGAAAAACTACTACCTCGTGAGCAGGGACTTTCTGAGGGGGAAATTTTTACCCGGAATTTCTTATAGACCGTGGTTCCTGCGATCAAAACACACTGAATAACACCCCAAATTCCCTAGTTCCTGGGGAAAGTTCCTGCGGTAGAAATGTGGCTATAAAATCCAATTATTGTCAATTTAACCTGGACCAAGACAATCATACAATGTGTTGGTAACAAAGGTATTGCTCTAGAATGGTTTAGGTCATATCTATCTGATAGAAAGTTTTCTGTCTGCCTTGGAGACTTTGTGTCCCCATTGGCGCCCCTTCCTTGTGGAGTCCCTCAGGGGTCTATTCTGGGTCCGATGTTTTTTTCCTTGTACATGCTTCCATTAGGATCAATTCTAAGAAAGCATGGCATTTTGTTTCATTGTTATGCACTCAACTTTATCTGCCACTAAAACGAAAAGATACCAATTCTTTAAAATTATTGTTGGACATTAAAGCTTGGATGGGCATGATTTTTTTTTTCACATTTTAAAGAGAGTAAAACTGAAATTGTGATATTTGGCCCAAATAGTACCCATATGGCCCCAAACACAGAATTTGGTTCCTTACTTCCCTACGTTAAATCCTCCATTAAAAATCTGGGAGAAACTCAAATTTGAGAAACAGATCAGTTCTGTGGTTAAAGCCAGTATTTATCAGTTAAGGCTTTTTTTTTTTTTTTTATCATTCAAATACTTTGAAAGGGTTATACACATCTTCATCTTCATCAAGACTCAAAATATCAAGAAAAAAGTATAGGTTAACCAGTATTTCTGACAACTCAAAAAAACTGATTCAGGTCAAAATGACCCGCAGCATACGCAATACATTCAGACAAAGCCAAAACTCCAAGCTGTTATTCTCTGTATTTAAAGATGCGAACATAATATCATGACAGCATGTTTCATTTGAAACCAGCCTATCGTTTTCATTCTGAATCCTGAATCGTACGCTGTGATGTCATACTCACATATGTAGTAGTACTCTCGTCCCGGTCGGAACTCGAATCCCAGCGAGAAGGGCGTGAAGAGCTGGAACTTCTCGGAGAACTTGAGCGGGCCGTTGGGCGAGTGCGGCCGGTTGCACTCCCACCGCTTGAAGCCCTTGGCGGTGTGGTCACACGTGCTGTAGCCGTCGTAGTTGACCATGTAGAGGACGTAGCGCTCCGCTCTCTCCTCAGGCACCGAGTCCTCATAGTGCGGACAGTACACGTCCAGGTAATCGTTTATACAGACGTCGATGTGATAGTCTCCACGTTGAAACCTGCAGGACACAAAGAGAGCCACATGGATTAGAGCCTTGCAAACATGTCATAGATTACACATGCCTTATCTTTTACAGCGATGGGCGTTAGGAACATGGGACTGAAACATGGAGATTTGTGTTGAAATAACTGCAGTAAAGATGAGTTTTTGCGCTCATAAATCGCTCAATATTAGATGCATTTTACTGGGACAAGCCCAGATTTGCTTCCAATCTCTTCTCTGACATCGATGCCAAGTGTTTTGAAACAACTCCAATGTGCAACACAAGATTATCTCATTAATCACAAGAGAGACTAACATGTCCAAATGCATGCCTGATGTGTTTATGGATGACAAGCAAATCTGGCATCATCTCACTGTTGAAATGCATAACGTGCCCATATTTGGTTCTCAAACATTGCAAAGTATGTGAAAATGAACAAGGGTAAGCGTTAAAGATAATGACCTCTGACTGACTCTAAACGAATGTTTGTCAAAGTGACACTATTTCTATCTTTGGGTTGCTGACCCTTGAGTATTCGCATCACCTGTAAATACTCTCGACTTTATATTCTAAACTTTGAAGAAATGACTAAACAACCTCGTTCGTGCTGTTAAACAGCCATTTTTCAGCCAGGTCAAAGTTTTAATTGGGAATCAGTTAGAGAAATGGCCCGACAGAAGCCTGTGGAAACTTTTAATTGAAATTCTCCATCCTTGAATTTTTCCCCCTGAAGCAATTCTATCTTTCCCTCAAATCAGAAATAAAAGCGTGCAGTGAATGTTCTCTAAAGCCTCTCGTCGACGGTTTGGCACTATAATAATTCACCGGGTCAAACGGGCCGAGACTGAAACAATGGCACGGCCGGTCTGATCTCAGGTCAAGGCCAAATATATTCAACAACACAACTGATTTTCCCTGTCCACGCAGAAAACACTCCTCATTCCATTTGCATTACAGTCTGCGTCTGTGCATTTCATCAACTCAATTAACAAAGTTAATAATCCTCTTCTCAATTAAGGCACGCTTCATTAGCGTCGCCTCTCTCACCCGCAGCAGGATGTTCGAGATGTTCTGGAGGTGTAAACAGCGAGGACAGACTCGTACCTCCTCACAATTAACACATGCAGCAGTTTATCAACACCACAGACCAAACAATGAGTCTCTCACAGCCTCACCGCAGAGCAAAACATCTGACCGCTCGGCTACTGTGAGCAAAGGGAATTATTTTTATTTTGCTCTATAATAAATAAATTGTACATGTCAGGAAATTAATAGTAATGGCTGAAAAGTGATTAATGTATAATTGCTTTTATGCATTTAAAAGATCATTAAACTTAAGCGTATGCAAGCCATGATTTTTTATATGCGCCATGTATATTATATATGTGTCTTTCTCCACAAATTGTGTATGTATGCAAAATGTATAATATCCAAGGTACACATTTCTAGTAAATGTGCAGTTAATTCTCATATTGTATTTTCAGAAAGTTTTGGATTTATTTTCAAATTTGTCACTACCGAAACACAATAATAAATAATTTAATAAGAAGGGTTACATTGACCTATTGAGATTTTGTTCACATCTACCTTGTAAATATATATTTTTTGCTATTTTTTTAAAAAGTTTTCACAGGTAAATCAATAACAATTTCAATTTTAACAATATTTCAAGTGTAATTTATGAGATTTGTTGTATTTTGAATCCAATCTTCCTTTGTAAAAGGCATAAAGTTCATCATATTGATTTCAAAGTGAAGGATTCATTAGTTTGAATAAACATTGAACCAAACACTATAATAACATTTTAGTTGATAATTCAATATACATTATTTTTGACAAAACATCCCATGTTTCGGTAGTGACAGTAATGTGTTGGTAGTGACTACAAAACATTACAGAATTTTAACTCGCATACTAAAATTCTAATGATTTGCATTACTGTATTAAAACTGTGTTTATTTCCACCAACTAAACAATTATGTGTTCCTTTTTGTCACTACCAAAACAATGATGTCACTACCGAAACATGTCGTGGAGTTTCGGTAGTGACAATTTTAGATACTTTTGAGCCTAGCTCAAAGATGCTAATCAGCACATGGTTAGCTAGCACATTTCTGAACAGCTGTACACACATGGAAACTAAATTTTATTGAATAATCCCCAATGACGTCGTTTCGGTAGTGACAATTTTAGATACTTTTGAGCCTAGCTCAAAGATGCTAATCAGCACATGGTTAGCTAGCACAGTTCTGAACAGTTGTACACACATAAAAACTAAATTTTCTCGAATTACCCCCAAAAAACAATGATGTCGTTTCGGTAGTGACTGTTTTGGTAGTGACAATTTTAGATACTTTTGAGCTTAGCTCAAAAATGCTAATCAGCACATGGTTAGCTAGCACAGTTATGAACAGTTGTACACACATAAAAACTAAATTTTGTGGAATAATACCCCAAAAAAGTCTGCTTAATTGCAGAGAAAAAGGTGTTTGGTAGTGACGTTCCTTGAGTTCCACACATATTTTCAGACTTTTGAACACATTTAACTCAAAATGATGGTCCTATCTAGAGGCTATGAGAGAGAGAGACAAGGAATATTTCCTGATCAAAAGTGTGGTTAAAATCAGTCTCAGCCAATGGGCTAAAACATACACTGTTTCGGTGATGACATGAAAATGCGTGACACATTTTTTAACAAAGTTTCATGATTTACAAAGAAAATATTTCTCGCTCCATAGACTTCCATTGTAAGTGCATTACTGTTAATGTGATTCATGCTTGCTGATTTTTAATTTATTTGTTTGTTTGTTTGTTTTTTTGCTGTTGCTGAAATGCATTATTGTAAATATTGCAGTACTGAATGAATGTAATACACAATACACAATATTATGTTTTTGCATGCAACAGTGATGTATTATATGTAGGGAGGCTTGAAAATATCTGCTCTTATCCATAAAATATCATTTCATAGACACATACTTCAGAATGAATTGAAGGAGCTTGTGGTCTTTTGAACATTTCTTCAATACACACAAATTAATATCACAAGCTTTTTCTCTCCTCTTGAGCTCCGTGTGAAGAACGGCGAGTCTAATAAGCACTCTGTCTGAAGATATTACGCCAAGAACTGCAGAAATAAAAAAAGATGTTGCAATATTTCTTTTAAATCCCCAGGATTCTGAGCATTATTCACATTAGGAATGTCCCTGTAAGGTCTGGTGAGGTTTTAATCTGTTTTTATTTGTTACTGATATCACATCATCTGCACATACATTCTCTGATTTCCAGGAACCTCTTGGCAATTGTGGGACTTTGCACAATCTATTTTAAATTCAATTCTATTGCTGTCGTTCAAAAGAAACACAGCCAGACGCAAAACATCCTGTATTTTCAGTCATCTAATTTTGCTAAAAAAATAATTTCAACAAGCACAAATCACTTTTACAGCAATGCACTTTATGGGGTGAGAAATTCAGGAGGAAGTGTGCAATATTTTTGTTAAAGCATTAATAATTCAATATAAAAAGAGCTGTAAAGTCTCTAAACTGACTATGTTTATAGACTCATGTTAACAAGTAAATCATATGCCTATACTTTCTGTATTTGAACATTTATCCTGGTGAAATGTCAAACCCCATCAACTTCCACTTACTGTAAATGCAATTTCTGTTTGTTTTTACAAAGTTGAAATGCTTTTCTGTTCTAATAGACCGGATGCTGTAACTTGTATTGATCCCAGAACATTCCTTTAATACATTTGTCTGGGTTTTTTCCCTCTAAACAGCACAGTGAAGTTTCACAGACGGCGCTCGACCTCCTCGACCTCTATCTGCTGAAAAACAGCAGCTCAAAAACACTGCAGGAAAAGTCCTTGATGCTCCGGTAATACGAGAGGGAGTAATTAAAAACTGGGAATGGATGGCAGGCTAATTGTCAAATTATGATAATTACACGTCTTTGTTATGCTACAGCTGTTTGGGAGAGAAGTTGAGGTGGAAGCTCAGCTCTGGCCGGACCGCAGAACTCTGTAATCAGAGAGGTGGATCGCCCAACTTTAGAACATTTATTACTAGCTGATTATAAACCCCAGCAGCGAATCCAGCGATTTCAACTCTCTTTCTTTGACTCTGCGCTCTGTTTGGGAGAGACGGGGCCTTCCAAACGGCCTCTTGATTGGTCTATTTCCATGACAATTACACAGCCCAGTGAAATCGGCCCGCACACTCGATGAAGACCCGTCTGACGGCAGAATGATTATGCTGGTCTGGACGCCCAACTCGCAGAGAGAATAGTGATTCTTTGTGATAAGAGCTGCAGGTGTGATTGACCACCATGCTTAACGGCTTTCTGAGAGAACACACACACACACACACACACTCTGAACACATGTCCAGGCTGAGGATGCAATATGTTGTGCCATTTTTTTGCATACTGTACGTTCAGTAAGTCTATTGTATCTACTGTACACATTAAAAAGATTTACTCTCAATTAACAATCCATAGTTTACAGAAGCTTATGGATGAACCTGACGTAAACATATATCTGCCTGAACTATATTTATTATTTTTATTTAATGTTAGTGATGCAATATGATATACATAAACATTTTAAAAATAAGCAACATATATTTCGGGAGTAATAATAAAAATAGTAAAAATAAGAATATATATATATATATATATATATATATATAGGTCAATGACATGACGGGTCATTTTTTTGTCCAAAGGCCTTAATAATAATAAAAAACAAAGATATGACATACAAAGTATGTAAGGTAGTACAACTAGATCTCTTTTATTGAATCCAAAAGGTTTTAATTATATTTTTCTACATTTTAAAGATTTTGAAGTGTCAAAAGGTCATTCGGTTTAACCATCCAAAGGCCAATACAACCATTTCATTAGTGATTAAAATATCTTAAAATGTAATAAATGTATATATTTTTGATTTTATAACATCATATATCAACATAGTGCAAAATAGTATTAAAATTATGTGTAGAAGTCGTTGCTTTGTTATGAGAAAGAAAGTCCGGAAAAATTAATTTCATTGATGTCATTCGGAGTAACCAATATAAAGGGACCGTTTTGGATCAAGTCATGCGGTCAATATCATGTGACAGGATGTGACATCATTCAGACACCTGCAAAGCACCACATGGTCGTGAATCAAAGTAACTAACTCTCTCTTAACTATTTGAAAAATTCATGTTTTTACTTGTTAATACACATGTCCCGAAACATCAGGTCATTCGGTACAACCGCTATAAAACATGGAAAATGTTGTTTTATTTTAAAAACTTGTACTAAATATAAAATGACTGATTGTCCTTTTGCTAGCTAGATATCAGCCTGTTAGCATTGTTTGAAAATATCGTCATTCGGTATAACCAAAAGTGTCATTCGGTAAAACCGTAATTTTGGTTAAACCGAATGACGTTTTTGGTGACAAATTTTGTCCATCTTGTAAAAAAAATTCAAAAGCAGTGTTAATTGATTATAAAAAACACAATCTCATTGTTAACATTTAATAAAACTGCAAAAATAATTATATCTTTTATAATTACAGTTTTAAAAACCTTATTCGTCAATGAACCATATACACATATAACAACACAAGCCGTCAGGATTGTGATCAGGAATTTAGTTCCTCAGTTTTTTATGGGATCATCAGCACACTAAATGCGTTCTCAACCTGTTCCCTCCATTCCCAGAGGACCGCTAGCTACGAGGAATTCGGAAGTCCACCGCGACCCTTTTCCCTGTGTAAACCTGCGGGCGGCGTGACAGAACGCGTCAGCAGCCCGTCTTTATATCATCACGTGTGTATAACACAGATCTCCACCTGCTCCTGCTCCAGCAGCCCTGCTGAATACGAGCAACAGCTGCCTTCAATAAATCCTAATGCTGCTGCAGCTCAGGTAATATCTGTAATTGTAGAGGCCTGATCGCAAGTCGTTTTCCAGTCAAGCAGGACGGCATTTAGGAGGTTAGGCATGTGGCGGTCACCCAGCGAGCGTATAGAGTTCTCGAATGAGCTGAGATAGAAACAGCAGCCGTATTTCCATCATTGCTAGAATGTGAAGGGAAGTTCTGCTGATGGTTTGATGGGCTGGTGGTTGGACCATCTCACCTGCTTCTGGCTAAGAAGACCAGTCAACATGTGTTGTACACATGTTTTACTTCCTCTGTCTGGTTTTGCAAACTTCTTCGCCAAGAGCCGCGAGCAATTCTGGTTTATAAAGGACACACATGAATCAGTTCTGAATGAGAGTCCAGGAGGAGAAAATCAGACAGACCAAACAGAAACTGGGCATGATTCCCTATTTGTGTTGTATTCCTACTGTACAGATTAGGATTAATGTGTCCCATATTATATATATATGCACAATATTATATTACATACAATTTTATAGACGTATGATTGACATACTGTACTATTTCTGCAAAATTTATATATATATATATATATGCACGATATACAATTATGTGTGTATATATGATTGTCAAACTATATGTGTTAGATGTATTTTTGTTCTTATTTTGCATTTATAATTGATTGTGTGTGTAAAAATGTCATGTTGGATTAATGTGTCCCAAATTATATATATGCACTATATTATATATAATTTTATAGATGTATGATTGACATGCTGTACAATTTCTGCAAAATTTCTTTTTCCAGCTATTTTAACAAAATTAGATATTTGATACAAAAGTACATATATGCACTATATATATATATATACAGAATATATATGATTGCCATACTGTCAGATGCATTTTTCCAGTTATTTTGCATTTATAATTAATGTGTCCCAAATTATATATATGCACTATATTATATATCATTTTATAAATGTATGATTGACATACTATTCCTGCGACATACATTTTTCCAGCTATTTTTTAATAATTGAATTTGTATAAAAGTGTAAAAAACTGTAGATTAGAATTAATGTGCTCCAAAATTCCATATATGCACAATATATAAATATATGTAAGTATATGTGTATATATGATTGCCATAATATTTGTGTCAATGTATTTATTTATTTTGCATTTATAATTGATTGTGTGTAAAAATGTCATATTGGATTAATGTGTCCCAAATTATATATATATATATATATATATATATATATATATATATATATGCGCAACATTATATTATATATAATTATATATATGCACGAGCATGAATGACATACTATTTATACTAGATTTTTCCCCCCAGTAATTTTGCATTTATAATTGAATTTGTGTGCACAAATACCTATTAAAATCTGTGGATCGAGATAAACTTTTATAAAGTAACACTATGCCCCAAAACGGGTGTATAGTGTCTTACTAATTATGCTAAAGTATGTATTTCCCATCACAAGCACACACTTTAGTGTGCAGTAAAAGTATGCAAATTGGGATGTGGTCTTAATGTTTGTGGCGTTCCATATGCGGCGCATCTGGAAGCTCATTTTTCGCTCACACGAAGGGAGTTTGGGTGGTCACGAGGACACGAGGGCCAATCGGATGAGAACAGCCTCTCGTCATCCATCATTATGTTGGTTTGTTAACGAGGTTCATGCCTCGCTCTCGCGCAGACAAACTGATGCATCAGAGATGATAAGCAGGTCACATGTGGATCAGAACGGCGGTGATCTGCTCTGCCTCACTCCTGCAAGCAAACTTCACCGCCACAAGCAAACATCTGCAATTATGAAATGGCACTAACGACGTTAAGCGGCGGAGCGGAGGTGGGTCTGGTCTAACCAGGCCGCTGGCGTTCCCTCTGATGTGTAATTTCAGCGGGGTCAGAGCGAGTTCAGCTCCCCGCAGCGCTGCACATTTACTGCGGATTAAAATCAACAAGTCATCACTCATGAAAACGCACTCACCTCCGGCTCTGAGCGCATCAGTTTATTTTTTAAAGAAGACAAACGGACGACGCCAGTGTAAACCACGCTCCGTCTTTATTAATATGTTTATCAAATATAATCATTATCCTCCCGCAGGCACGACATAAGCTGAAACGAGAACTATGTGAAAAGTAAACTTGAAAACATCTGAATTTCTTACATTTGTTTCCCTGTCCAATAGACGGACACGGATTTCTAGGACGAGGATTTACATAATGTAATGTAAAGTGAGTGAGGTTGAGTTTATTTCACCTTTACAGATTGCTTAAAGCTATCAAACAACCTGTGTGTCACCTGACAAAATGCATTCAGAGAACTGGGACAAGGTCTGTGTTGCCTTCAGATCATTATGGGATGCTCCTGATGATTTTGCCCAGAATAAAATGGACGTTTTGAGAAATTTCTTTTTAACATCCTAATGAAGTGCTAGAGCATACAATTGCAGAATGTGTGTAATTGATGTGAATTTGTAGTTCTGCCACAGAGGATTATGGGAAATGTAGTTTTGTTTTCTGATGAGCTTCATCATTATTCTTCATCAACATAACACAAAATATGTTCAAAACTAAGCCGTACTATTAATAAAACTTTCATATTTATATTTATATTTATCTACAAAGATTCAGCTGGAATTTGTTTGCTTCGCTGAGAATCACAGAGCAAAACATCCACCATATGTGAATCATTTTATTGAACACAACTGTATGCGTAAAAGCCTCATGAGTAAACTGAACACATGTTGGGATATTCTTGTATTTGTTCTTGCATTTTCATTTAATTCCAGCTGATTCCTGCTGCCACTGTGTGATCAGACACAGAAAAATCATGCTAAGATACTAGAGAATCAAGACATTTCTCCATCACAGAGTCTCCAAACTGTTTGATCATAATCTGCAAAGTTACGACACTCAAAGTTCAATGCAAAGAGAGATATTTTCTTTTACAGAAATCACTTTTTAAACAGCTGGTAGGGACTACAACGAGCTTCTTCCTGGGTTGGTGACATCACTAACCCTAAAATTTACATAAACCCCGCCCCCGAGAACACTCAACAAAGGGGGTGAGGCCATGTTGGGCTGCTTTAGAGAAGAGGAAGAGTTGTTGTAGTAGAGTGTTGTTGACATGCCGTCATTTTACGCGGACTGCTTCACAAACGAGGATCAATTCAACACAAAAGATTAACATGACGACACATGCTAGTGGATGAGTTGAATCAACTCCACAGCAACTACATAAATTTATCCACTAACCATTCAGAAACGTCCAGTTTTATTCTAAAAGTTGTAACTTCTTCCTGAGTCTCTCCATCAGTGTCGACTCCGGTTTGAACAATGTAAGGCTGAACACCGTTACTGACAATCCTCATTTTGGCTGCGTGAGATTCTCCAGCTTTGTTGTTGTTGAGCTGTTAAAGCTCCGCCCTCTTCTGGAAAAGGGGTGGGGAGCAACAGCTCATTTGCTTTTAAAGGGACACACACAAAAACGGCGTGTTTTTGCTCACACCCAAACAGGGGCAAATTTGACAAGCTATAATAAATATGTCTATCATTTTCAGCGAATGCAAATAATCTGTTTCTCTAAGGGTCACTGCGATGACCTTGACATTGACCAGTGCTGTTATAGTCAACTAAAGCAATTAAAAATAATTTTCATTATAATGGCGAAATAAAATAAAAGATAAATATTAGATGAAAAACTTAAACTTAAAAAAACATAAAAATGATAAATGTAAATAATAATAATAATAATAATAATGAATAATGTAAATAATAACAATAATGCATTTTAATTTGAAGTGCTAAAATGACTAAAACTGAAAAAAAAAGAAATACTAAAGCACATAACAAAATTACTAAAATTACTTAAAATGCAATTAAATTGCACAAAAACAGAAAAATATAAAAATTAATTCAAAATATTAAACTCATTAAAGATTTACACATTTCAATTAGCTAATAGTAACATTTCATCAAATTGAATTGAATAATCCTTACATATTATGAATTAAGAATTTTAAATGAGTAAAAAAACTTGATCTTAATAAAACCTTTTGTGTAAATCTTCATGGAACAAGGGAATGGATGTGATTCATATTCATAAATGAAAACATGTTTAAATTTAAGTTTAAGATTTATACAAAGAGTTTTATTACTAATTTAAAATTCTTAATTCATAATATATAAGGATTATTCAATTCAATTTGATGGAATTTCACTATTAAATGAAATGCGTAAATCTCGAAAAAAGGCTTACATTTTATTTTTTTTGAGTGTGCTAAATACCATAATATCATATAAATATTACTAAACTACTGCTTAACGTGTTTTAAAATGACAAAAGCACACATAACACAATTACTAAAACTTAAACTAAACTAAAAACTGAAAATATAAAAACAAACAGTCATTAAAAATATTAAGAAACACTATAATATAATGCTAAAATCCCACAGCATCTCTCTCTCCAGCCGGTCACCGTGTCAAGGTGAGAGTGTGTTATGATATCAACACTCACAACTGTCACAAACAAAAGTGTGTGTCACTTCCTGAAGAAGAAGGAAACTTTGATGTCCTGGAGAGCGTTTGTGCTTCAGGACACTTTCTGTCGTCCTCGGAGCCGGTTAGACGGACTCAAGCTGTTCCTGGAGCGTGACGGAGGGTCTCTCGCTCTACACGACTGGACCGCAGCCACATTCGGCTCTAATGAGGCTTCAGGGTTTGGATACGAGGCCAAAATGCCTGCGGATGATCTGGATGATGTGTGTAATGGATGCCGTGAATGTCTCTCAGAGAGCACAAACACAAAACTCGATCTGGGAAAACACAAGCCCACATAGATGACGCAATGTGTTTGTGAGGTGAGAGCGAAGTCAGTGTGTGTAACGCAATCACATGCGCTTACAGTAATAACATCTCTCAGAGCATCACATTGCGCCCAAGATAGAAACATTTGAGTGCTTATTACAGATGATTATTCATAATCAGGGGTGTTATTAACATAGCTTTGGAACTAAAGTTTCTTTTCACAGAACTGCTGCCATTCACAATTCTAGCTAGCAGATGGACTCTCAAAACGACACCCGTGCGGATTCAGAGTTACTTCATCTAAACCTCGTCTCAGCCTCAGATGACACGCCCACTGACCGCCCACCGTCTGTTCACACACTTCTGAAGCACAACACACAACAACCGGAAAACTGCGATCGGATTTTTCTGGCTTTAACAATGGTTTGGTTATAATGTACCCGATTAAGATCTTCTAGAAGAACTAGTTGATAAATATAATGAGGTTTGCAAGGTCATGTCATAAAATCTTCAAAAGATATTCAGAGTTTTGTGTGAGAGCAACGAGATAACCCACATAAAATCATGCTTTCAAAAAAGTGCTAAAAACTAAAATTCTATGATATGTCTTTATTATTGTGTTCAGTTTATTTCATGAAAATGTCATATTTCACCCACAATAATATAATATAATATATAATTCAAAGTGGAGGGCAGAAATTTTTAATGTAAGATTTTTTAGCAGATTTTTAATTCATAATAGCTGTTTTTCTTTGAAAATATTAAAAAATTCAAATATTTGAGATCAGTAAAATGTTTTAATGCTTTTGAAAGTCTCCTGCTCACCGCATTTATTTCTTCAAAAATACATGAAAAACAGCAATATTGTGAAATATTATTGCAATTTAAAATAGCTGTTTTTAAAATAAAATAAAATAAAATAAAATGAATAAAATAAAATAAAATAAAAATATCTTTTGCTCACCAAGGCTGCATTTATTTGATCAAAAATACAAGAAAACAGCAATATTGTAAAATATTGTTACAATTTAAAATAGCTGTTTTATTTGAAAATATTTTTAAAATCTTTTAACAAAAAAAGTTAATGTTATTATTTCTCCAAAAATAAAATAAAATAAAATAAAATGAATGTTTTGGGTCTGTAATATTTTTTTATGTTTTTGAAAAAAGTCTCTTCTGTTCACCAAGGCTGCATTTATTTGATCAAAAATACAAGAAAACAGCAATATTGTAAAATATTGTTACAATTTAAAATAGCTGTTTTTATTTGAAAATATTTTAACATTCTTTTAACAAATTTAATGTTATTATTTTTTCCAAAAATAATAATAAAAAAAAAAAAAAAAGTTTGGGGTTGGTAAGATTTTATGTTTTTTAAAGAAGTCTCTTCTGTTCACCAAGGCTGTATTTATTTGATCAAAAATACATAAAAACTGTAATATTGTGTAATATTATTCATATTTCAAATGATTTAATGTGAAATCATATTATTTTCTATTTTATATATTTTGAAATTCATTTAACATTAATCTTATAAAATTTACAAAAGTTATTCAGAGTTTAGTGTGAAGGCAAAACTAGATAACTCAAATGATCACAGATGATGAAGTGTATCAGTCAAACGTGTGTCTAATCTAATGCTGGACGTCTCTCTCTTTTGAGCAGGTTTAATCCTGACACACACCAGAATTCAAATCAATTGCAGTCTGAGACAATTTAGATAAGTGAACGTCCACAGGTGAGCTAGGAGACTGATCTCCGAACTCAAGGACATTTCCACCTTTTGCACGAGAAAAAACAACTTAACCAAGAGATTTACAGCCTAAAAAGCCTCAGGATTAGCTCAGACAAAATATCCAGCGCCATGACTGACCGCCCTGAAGAACAGCTCCTGTAGATTTACACAGCCGAGCAGCTGCTGTTACTGCGGTACGGATGAATAAATCCAGGCTTGTCAATTAGGATTTGACACCTGGGGCAGATCTGTGAACTATGACCCTGGCAGCCCATTCTACGGAATGAAGACACTTTTCAGGAGCAGCTAAATGAAGAATCGACTCAGAACAGGAGGTCAGACCCCCGTGGAGGAGCTGCAAGGTCATGTGAACTGAATGATGCCTGAGACTCCATATGAACCTGATGCACAGGTCTCTACTGCTCACCACAGCTGCATTTATTTGATCAAAAACACAGTAAAAATAGTGAAATATTTTTGTAATTTAAAATAACTTTTGTATATGTGAATATGTAGTAAAATGTAATTTATTCCTGTGATCAAAGCTGAATTTTCAGCATCATTACTCCAGTCTTCAGTGTCACATGATCCTTCGGAAATCATTCTAATATGATGATTTGATGATCAAGAAACATTTCATATTTCACCCATAATAATATGAAAAAATAAGAAAATAATGTCAATGCAAAGGCCCTAAAATGTACAAACTCTTTTTATCCTTTTGATTTTAAGGTGAAATATGAGCTGGTCATGTTCCTGACAGGTTTCGTGACATTCACACACTTTTATTTAATCACAAAATCATCCTGTCTGTAATTACATCATCTTGTTTTGTTATTGTGACACATCCAGAGATTCGACGAAGCAAGTTACAAACCCCCATAATTCCCCAGTGCAAATGATGTGCTCAGTTCACCCTCATCTCTGCATTATCTGAACATCATTCTTCAGAAGAATCCAGTACAAGGTGACACTGCTGCTGTTTTCATCAAGTCCCACGTCACTTTCCACTTGGCCTATTTCAAGCAGATGAAAAGCAGAAATGAAACGAGGATGGAAAGGTTCTGTAGGTCAGGTCAGGGTGGGCGTCAATGAGAGTTGAAGATGGATGATTAAAGGGATCGTTCACACAAAAATGAATGTGAACCTCATTCCAAACCTACATGATATTTGGAAGAATGTTTCAGCTGTTTTTGCCCATGCAATAAAAGAGAGAGAGGTCCAAAATAACATAGAAACACATTTGGACACCTTCAAAACATCTTCTTTTTTAGTTTCCCCAGAAGAATGAATGTTAAAGAGGTTTGCAACAATGTGAGGATGAGTAAACGCTGAAAGAATGATCATTTTTGTGTGAACGGTCTCTTTAAAATGAAATATTTAAATATACGTTCGCTCAGATGAAAAAGGGAAGGACAGAGGGAATATTCAGAGGGAAGAGAGCGGCTGGAGACTCTAAACATAGCGGGTGCTGACAGGATGCCGAGCATCCATGGACACGGCCATATTTTACCCAGAAAAAATAAATAAATAAAAAATAAATAAATAATAGAAAAAATAATAGAAAATAATTACAAAATTAATTAAAAAATAATAAATTAAAATAAAACAAAACAATTAAAAAATAAAATAAATTAAAAAATAGAAACAAAAATAAAAAAATAATAAATAAATAAATAAAAAATTAAATAAAAAATAAACAAAATAAAAATCAAAAATACAAATTTAATAAAATAAAATAAATAAAATAAAATAAAATAAATAAATTAAAATAAAATCAAAAATTAATTAAATAAAAAAGTAATTAAATTTAAAAATAAAAATAAACAAAATAAAATAAAAAATAAAAATGTCACTAAAAATAAAATAAAATAAAAATAGAAAAAAATCAAAAATCAAAAAATAATAAATATTTAAATTAAATTAAAAATAAAATAAAAATGTAATTAAATTTAAAAAATAAAAATAAATAAAAAACAAAATTAAAATAAATTAAAAATACAAAAATTAACTTAAAAAAATAAAATATAAATAAATAAAATAAAAACAGTATCAGTCAAGAGTTTGGAATAATTAAGTTTTTTTGGTTATGTTTTTGAAAGAAAACTCTAATGCTTCACTTATGTTCCACAGCAGAAACAGGGTGAGTAAACACTGACAGAATGATCATTTTTGGGCGAGCTGTCTCCTTAAAATGAAATATACGTTCGCTCAGATGAAAAAGGGAGGGACAGAGAGAATATTCAGAGGGAAGAGAGCGGCTGGAGACTCTAAACATAGCAGGCGCTGACAGGATGCCGAGCGTCTCGTTGTCCACGGACACCCTGCAGCTGTTGCCTAAATCTCCCGTCGGGTCTTGGCAGGTCTGTCACAGCCTCTGGCCCGAGCGGCCCACTCACAGCAGGCCTGAAGAAACAGTCCAAACACACTCCAGCTGACCCGCGCCGTGCCGAAAGCTTGACACGCACGTCATTACCGGTCACATTACGCCTCAGCGGGGGCCATCTTCACGCAGTCATTGGCCGGGACGACTGTGTCAGGTCTGGAGCGTCTCAGCAATTGGTGAGGGCAAATATAGCCCGGCACATCAACTCAACAACCGTGACTTATGGGAGCTTGGTTTACCTGCAGGTGTTTCTGCTTCAGATGGACGTAAATCTCAGAGCGCCCCCGTCTAATCAGAGCCTGATTTATTTGGATTCGGCCGACAGGGAACGGGTGACGGTTAATTCTTGGGTTCTCATAAATATCAGTCAGAGATGGCAGAAATCCTGTGGGAAATGCAGCGTTCTCTGACTGAAGTTTGTGAGCAGGTTAATGTGCTATAAAACTCTGTGGGACAAAAATATCAGGGACTGTATTTGCGACGAATAGGAATATTTCTATAGCATTTCAGCCTCCAGATTGCACTAAAGTGTGGAAGCTTGTTTTCGCCATTATAATTGTGAATTTTTTTCTCACAATTTGGACATTTTTCTTGCAATTGCAAGTTTACATCTTGCAATTCTGACTTTTTTTCTTAGAATTTTGTGATATAAAGTCAGAATTGTGAGTTATAAGTCAGAATTGTGAGAGAAAGTCAGAATTGTGAGATTTAAAGTCAGAATTGTGAGATATAAAGTCAGAATTGAGAGATATAAAGTCAGAATTGTGTGATATAAAGTCAGAATTGCGTGATATAAAGTCAGAATTGCGAGATATAAAGTCAGAATTGTGTGATATAAAGTCAGAATTGTGAGATATAAAGTCAGAATTACGAGTTATAAAGTCAGAATTGCGAGATAAAGTCAGAATTACGAGTTATAAACTCAGAATTACGAGTTATAAAGTCAGAATTGCGAGACAAAGTCAGAATTACGAGTTATAAAGTCAGAATTATGAGATATAAAGTCAGAATTGTGAGATATAAAGTCATTAAAGTCACCTGTTCTACGTGTTTTTCTTGTTGAATATCCTGGTTCACTCACAAATATGTCATATCATGGACATACAAACTGCATTTCACATTGACTTTAACATTAATAAAGCTTCACTGACATGTTCATTAGCTCACAGAGAAAAGAAAGAAAGAAAGAAAGAAAGAAAGAAAGAAAGAAAGAAATCTTTCAATCCAGCTCAATATCACTGAGATTAAAACATCTTCATAACAACAATCATATTTCTGCTTGAAGTAAAATAAGACAGAGGAACATTCAAACAATCTATTCTTCATTTACATTCAAATAAGCGGATAAAAATCAAAAAAGAAAACCAATGGTTGGAAAATGTCATTTATCGGCTCAAGAATTCTTTTGATTTAGTATTTGAGACTATGAAGAATATCTCATCCATATCTTTGTGGAAGTCATGGATGGCCAGTCTTAAATTGAATTGGTCCCATCCTCTCTCTCTCTCTTCACCACACCAGTGTTTTGGGATGATAAATGTGAATGATAGAGTCTCTAGGAGCCATATGGCATTTCCTGCGCACATCTGAGAGCCGGACTGTGTCCAGAACAGAAGGCAGCTGCTTCACCATCCAGCCAGAGAGAGCGAACACACTGAGAGTCCATATCAAGAAACACACACACGTTTGTTTTTAGTTTTTAGGTGACCACTGCAACACAGAACTGACCATTTAAAAGACAGCAAAACAGCTATATATTTTATAATGGTGTCCAGATGGCTTCAAAAATGCCAGCAGAGGAATAACAGACATTTAGATTCAGACACATCTTGATGCCTCCCACACACCGCCTGCTTGACCTCTGTTGACCTCTAGGGTTCAACCACAGATGTATTTCTGACCCTGAGAGAGACGAGACCCCAAACCAAACCAAGCAAACCAAAACTCTTCACAGGCATGAAGGAGCATCTTTAAAACACTAAATGGATTCTACACAGATTTCCAGCTGATGTAGGATATATTTATGTGTGCCAAACATGAACTACTCAAGAACTAAAGGGCATTTTACTGAAAAAAGAAAGATCAGCTCACATAAAACAGCCTCAATAAATGTGTTTTTATATATCTACATCAGAGCCCATGATTCGATCAATGAACAAGCTTGTTAAGTTAATACGCCGCGTCCTGCTGGATGTGACAAAAGTAGAGCGCTGTAAAAGACTCGAGTGTGTTTTACTGACCTGCTGAATGTGAGAGACAACAGAGACACGGACGCTCTATTTCTGTCCACACTGTACAAAAGCAAATGCGTATTTTACAGTTTATGGGACCTTTTGAGTCAAAAAAAAATGATAAGGAATCTGAATTACTTGCAACTACATAAAAATCCCCTAAATGTTGTACCAACTACTCAAACACAGTTGACTGAACAAAGAATGATAGAATATTATTGATGAAATGTCACGCAATTGCGAGTTTATAACTTGCATTTCTGAGAAAAAAAAGTCTGAATTGTGATGTAAACTCACAATTGCAAGAAATAAAGTCTAAAAAGTCACTTTTTTTTATTCAATGGTGGAAACAAGCTCCCATTGATATTAGGGGTGTGCAATATTGATAAAAATGTGATCTCTTTATTTTCTAGTATTTTGTCGATAAGAATCATTATGGGTGTTTCATATTCTTCGGTGGTCAGTTCACTGCATTGACAGAAATGAACTTTTCTACTACGAGGCAATATTTGTTCCCTTCATTTGTGCTTCATTACTGAATGAATCTGCGTTTTGAACGAATCATTTTAATGAATGATTCAATGGCTTGAATGACTCAGCCGTTTGAATAAACGATTCAATGACTCGCTCATTAAGACAGTGACTTGCTGCCATATACTGGCAGATTTAATTTTATATTTAAAGTATTTTTAATTTATTTATTTTTTAAATAAAATCTGTTTAAGGGGACAAATATCGCCTCATAGTAGAAAAGTTTCTGTCAATGCTGTGCACTGACCAATATAAGAATATGAAGAATATGAAACACTTCTAATGATTGTTATTCACAAAATACCAGAAAATATTGAGATAAGATTTTATCAGTATTGCACACATATAATATCTATGGGAGCTTGTTTCCACCATTGAATAAAAAAATAAAAATAAATAAAACAAAAGTAAACTGCAACTTTATTTCTTGCAACTGCAAAATTATATTTCACAATTCTGACTTTTTTCCCTCAGAAATGCAAGTTATAAACTCGCAATTGCATAAAAAAAGTCAGAATCGTGAGATAAAAAGTGGCAAAACTTTTACATTTTGAATCTGTGTTTGAAACTAGCTTCCATTAATATCTATATATTTAAACAATATCAATCTTGGCAGCCAAATTATGCACATTTAGCATTGTTTTCTCCGTGACTCAGAACAGACCTGTAACTCTGAATATTCCTCGCTTGATTTCAGTCTTTCCTTGTCAAAATGTGAAAAATGTCATTCCTCTTCTGGAAGGGTTACAGAGCCTAACCTGTAGATGTCTGGAGTAATCAAGCAATTAACCTCTGCTAGAGAGGAGGAAAAGAAAAATAAAGACACGGATGGAGAGAGTGATTCCTCACTGCGACTCTCACAGGGATTTGAAACTAATCCTGAAATGCAGACAGTGAATAACAGCCGTCTTAACCCAACAGCTCACCTACACTCTAATCCCACACATAAATCAAACACATTCAGATTTATACATCACTATAAGTCCTAAAATTAATCTGAATTAAGCCTCCATGAATGAACTCATCCAATAAAATCACACACCTTTCGGTTTCGGCAGTTTTCCGAGGATTCGCTCCAGCAGCTGTCGTTATTCAAGCGTTTATGGTTATTTCTGTTCATCAACACTAACGGTACACCATCACAGCGTTTGTGTCAGTAAAGCGGCCGTTGTTCTTCATTGTTGTTTTATCCTCACATTCATTAGCGTTTGGCTTTATTTAATCTAGTCGGGTTTGTAACACTCTAATCTCGGCCTGCTTCATCCGTGCCAAGAATGTGGCGATAAACACCGATGTTTGAAGAACAACAGCTGAACAAACATCACGACATCACACTAATTCTCCTCGTCAATGAACGCGCCAGTTGTGTCTGTCACACACACATACACACGTACAACTCAAATCCACCCTTAAAAGAAAACGAAAAGCATTATTTACTCGTTTTATGCAACATTTGGTATCTTTGAAGTCGACAAAGAGAGGTTTAATCAGATTTAACACACTTCTAGAGATGCAGCAAACCCACACACTCAAACACGCCGTGTGCAAAATTTCTAAAGTACAGACTTGTAATTAAATTTCTTAATTAAATCTCATTTATGCTGAGCTTTTGCTGTCGCTGTGAGTGTCTTTTCTTTGGTCTCCTTGCTTCGTTCAGCTGCTTTTTAGTTGAACTGCTTATGGATTGTCTGTTACTGGAAATAAAAATGACGAGAGCTTTCTAAACATTACTCATTTACCGTTTAAATGTTTGGGGTCAGTAGGATGAAAGATATTAATACTTTTATTCATCAAGGTCACATTAAATTAATCAAAAGTGATAAAAAGTTATATTGTTACAAAAGGTTTCTATTACAAATAAATGCTGTTCTTTTGAACTTTATATCATGAATATTGTCACATGATCCTTCAGAAATCATTCTAATATGCTGACATGAATAAGTAACTCAAAATATGAACATGTAACTCAAAATATGAACTCAAAATATGAACATTTTGAGTTACATGCACAATATTGTCAATAAAATGTCTGTTTTGTTTCTGTGAGCTCCACACAGCGGTGCTTCATTACTGAATGAATTTGTGTTTTGAACTAATCAGTTTAATGAATGATTCAATGACTTGAATGACTCAGCCGTTTGAATGAATGATTCAATGACTCACTCATTAGTTGCTGACATATACTGGTGGTTTTAGTTTTATAATTATAAATTTTATAAGTATAATTTGATTTTTTTAAAATAAAATTAAATAAAATTAAGGGGACAAATATTGCCTCATTGTAGAAAAGTCCATTTCTGTTAATGCTGCGAACTGACAAAAGTAAATTAACACTTTTACATTAAAATTGATCAAAAGTGGCAGTAAAGATATTTATAATGTTACAAAAGGTTTCTATTTCAAATAGATATCATGAATATATATTCTTTTGAACTATTCATATCAGCATATTAGAATGATTTCTGAAGGATCATGTGACAATGTAACATTTTGAGTTACATGCACAATATTGTCAATAAAATGTCTGTTTTGTTTCTCTGAGCTCCACACAGCGGTGCTTCATTACTGAATTAATCTGTGTTTTGAACTAATCAGTTTAATGAATGATTCAATGACTTGAATGACTCTGCCATTTGAATGAATAATTCAATGACTCAGCCGTTCGAATGAATCGTTTGAATGAATGATTCAATGACTCAGCCGTTTGAATGAATCGTTTGAATGAATGATTCAATGACTCAGCCGTTTGAATGAATTGTTTGAATGAATTCATATCATCATATTAGAATGATTTCTGAAGGATCATGTGACACTGAAGACTGGAGTAATGATGCTGAAAATTCAGCATTTGACCACAGATATAAATTACATTTTACAATATATTCACATAGAAAACAGCTATTTTAAATCATAATAATATTTTATAATATTGCCATTTTTGCTGTATTTTTGCTGTATTTTTGAGTATGAGAGATTTCAGTCAAAAACATTAAAACATTTTACCGACCCCTTTGAATGGTAGTGCAAATGCTGAACAGACTTTATAATAACAGTCAAAAGTCAGACTCTAGTAGACTCGCAGCTTTCTAACATCTCAACCTCCGATCCTGACAGAGGGTTTTATTACTCGAGAAGAGCAGAGAGAGCTTCAGAGACACTGAAGTATCTAATAGAGAGAGATGATATAGCAGCAGGATCACCGCTGGATCTCGAGTGCTTTGATAAAGTCCACAGCAGCGGGACACTTCAGCGTGTCTCTCCATCATCATCACACTTCATCTGCTGTCTGTCGACTCTCTGAGACCCTCTTCACAATTCTATAACCCCGAATGCACAGCAAACGTGTTAAAAATGAGATCTTACACACTTACTGCCATGATACTTGCATGCTAAAGTCACTTATCTGGTCTGTAGATGAGATTTCTTGACCTGTTTTAACATCTATGATCAATAGGATCTGAAAGCGGGTAGAGAAGGACAGAAGGCTTAGGCATCTATATTCTCTCTCTCAGTTGATCATTTGATTTTTACACAAGAAACACGCTTGTTTGACGTCACC
Organism: Hypophthalmichthys nobilis; assembly: GCA_037950665.1. Lineage (NCBI taxonomy): Eukaryota > Metazoa > Chordata > Actinopteri > Cypriniformes > Xenocyprididae > Hypophthalmichthys > Hypophthalmichthys nobilis. The sequence continues at coordinate 1,059,225 of CM075473.1, read as the reverse complement.
GTTCGGTTTGAGTGAAAGCTGCTTCTGAACTCAGGTGTTCACATCAATGAAGCGCACCTGAGTCTGCTTGAAAGCAAGGGTTTGAATGGAATGAAAGCAATCCAGCCTAATTTGTGGAAATGAAGCACTATTGATGAAATATAATTAGCCCATCAGAGTATAATGCATCACTGCTCGCCTTCAGCGAACTCATATTCTTCGAGACCACAGCAGACAGACGTTGTTCTGTGCATGTAAAGCTTTGGAAGAGAAGATTCAAAAACATGAATGAACTATTTCTTGTTAAGTGTTGAATCATTGCCAGGGACGTTCTCAAAAAAGTCAAAAATATGTAACTTTTTTGAAAGTTTCAGATTAATTTCTTTCCCTTAAAAGCCGGGAAACTCTAAAAATAATGTGTCGGCTCTACAAAAAAAAAAAAAAACCAGTTTGCATCAATTTGTTTGAGTTATGACAACTTTAAGTGAATTTACGTTCAACCAACAAGCCACACTGAGTTTGAGGAACTTAATAATTTGTAGCATAAACTCAAATTTTTAAGTTGATTACTCAAATAAATTAAGTCGCTCCAACTGCCAGAGTTGTTCTTTTAAATGTCAAACATAACAGCATTAAACACTAACAGCATTAAAACTTTCCTTTCACTAAAAACAAATAAATTAACACTTAATTTCCACATTTATTCTCCTTATCCAGTCCAATGCAAAGCATGCTGGGAACTAGAGTTCCACTGCCTAATTTCCGAAGTTATCAAGAAAATATCATTAAGTACTGCAACTTAATTTTTTTTTATTTCTTTTTTTTTTAAAAAGCCAAGTAACGCAGAAATTACAAACGATATTAAGTTGATGTAATGATTAACATTTTTATGTCAACAGAACTCAACAAATTATTGTTTGCAACTTAAAAGGTTTAATTAAAACAATAAATTACAATTGTACCTTATATTTAACAATATAGAGTCAAACTATTTCAAATTATTTGATACACTGTTAATGCATTTAAATAGATGGACGGACGGATGGACAGACGGACAGAATGACGGACAGACGGATAGAACGACGGACGGATGGATGGATGGACGGATGATGGATGGTTAGAACGACGGATTGATGGATGGATGGTTGGATGTATGGATGGATGGAACGATGGATGAGGGATGGACAGACAAATGGATGGATGGATAGAATGATGGAATGGAATGATGGATGCATGGAACGATGGACGGACGGATGGATAGAACGGATAGAACGATGGATGGATGGATGGATGGATGGAGGAATGGACAGATGGATGGATGAATACAACAACAGACAAATTGATGGATGGAGAGAACAACGGACAAATGGATAGATAGAACGACGGAGGGAGGGATGGATGGATAGAATGATGGATGGATGGATGGATGGATGGATGGAACAATGGATGGAATAATGGATGGATGGATGGAACGAAGGACAGATGGATGGATGGAGTAATGGATGGATGGATGGATGGATAGAACAACGGACAAATGGATGGATGGATAGAATGACGGAGGGATGGATGGATGGAACAATGGATGGAATAATGGATGGATGGATGGAACGAAGGACGGACGGATGGATGGATGGATGAATGGACGGATGGATGGACGGATGGATAGAACAACGGACAAATGGATGGATGGATAGAACGACGGAGGGATGATGGAGAGATAGAATGATGGATGGATGGAACAATGGACGGATGGATGGATGGATGGATGGATGGATGGATGGAACAATGGACGGACGGATGGATGGAACAATGGACAGACGGATGGATGGATGGATGGATGGATGGATGGATGGATGGATGGAACAATGGACAGACGGATGGATGGATGGATGGATGGAACAGATGGATGGACGGATGGATGGAACAATGGACAGACGGATGGATGGATGGATGGAACAATGGACAGACGGATGGATGGATGGATGGAACAATGGACAGACGGATGGATGGAACAATGGACAGATGGATGGATGGATGGATACTTAAAAGGAATGAACAGTTTATCAAATACTAATTTCCTAATCTTTGCAGTAGTCAAGGAACATGTTAGTCACAGTATTTTGAATTGTTGCTCTAGTTTCTGTGACAAACAGCAGCTGTCAGTCCTCACAGTGGAGCTCACGCTGACGACACAAACGTTCAGAGCCAAACAACACAATGTGAGTAAAGACCTGCGGAGGCTGAAGGGTCGGAAAAAACCAAGCAAGTGGAACTGCTTTCTTTGCGAAATGAAATCTGGAAAAAGCTGGGGAAACATGTTGATTGTTGATGGTGATGACAGAACGGCTGAATTAAATTAAACCGGAAGCGCTCTTGACGAACATATGGGATTGTGTCCAGCCGCAGGTGAGCCGCATGTGTTCGGATCGACTTACATAGACTCCCTAATGTCCCACAAACCACCGCGTAAGCCCGAATGTAACAGAGGCACTTAAATGAGGAAACACCATCAACATTTATTTTCCGTGAAATAACGTTAACCGAAGGGTAAATCCACCTTGACCTTGTTTGCAGAGGTTTCACGCTGATGCAATCGTGAGTAATCAGTTCGGATGGATCAGGAACCGTTCTGGCAGGTGTTGAAATGTGGCCGAGGTCCTTGTGGACGTACGAGCCTCAGTCGCCCAAAATACGAGAACACGGCAGACTTTTATGGGCAAACCAATAAACCTCCACCCAGCTGTCCGACTGCTGCTTTCACCCAGCTAATAAAACACTGATTTCTGTCCCACAATCCTCTCTGGTGAGGTGTGTGTGAGTTCAAGCCAAGCATGAAGGAGCCACTGTTCTCCACAACACCCGCCTCAAAATATCTTCTGCATATCTGACAGATCATTTACTGTGAGCATGAAACTGTCTCTGGAATGAGTTTTGCTTCAGTAATGAGTGTTGATTAATATTTCAATTTAGTGATATTATTATGTATATTAATTTAATAGTATTTACAGTATATTTTACAGTATGATTATTTTAATTATTAATTATTATAATTATTATACATAATAATAATTATTATATATATATATATATATAAATTTAACAGTATTTACAGTATATTTTACATATTTTACAGTATAATTATTATTATTATTATTATTATATGTTATATATAACTACAACAATTTGGGTAAAATTAAATATATTAAATATAAATATTATATTATAAGTATTTTTAATTTCATTTTTTAATTTTCTTATTTTGATCTTACAGTAAAATATTACAAAAGAAATATTCATTATTTTTGTATTTTAATATATTATTAATAATAATAATAATTTTATTTTACAGTATTATAATTATAGTAATATTGATATATAATCACAAAATATTTGCTTAATATTTCAATTTAGTGATATTATTATATGTATTAATTTAATAGTATTTACAGTATATTTTACATATTTTACAGTATTATTATTATTATTATTATTATTATTAATATTAATAATATTCTTATTAATAATATTATATGTTATATATAACTGCAACAATTTTGGCTAAATTAAATATATTAAATATAAATATTATAAGTATTTTTAATTTCATTTTTTAATTTTCTTATTTTGATCTTACAGTAAAATATTACAAAAGAAATATTCGTTTTTGTATTTTAATGTATTATTAATAATAATAATAATAATTTTATTTTACAGTATTATAATTATAGTAATATTGATATATACTCACAAAATATTTGCTTAATATTTCAATTTAGTGATATTATTATATATATATTAATTTAATAGTATTTACAGTATATTTTACAGTATGATTATATTAATATTATTAATAATATTGTTGTTATTAATAATATTACATATTATTATATATAATTACAACAATTTTGGCTAAATTAATTATATTAAATATAAATATTATATTATAAATATTTTAAAATATTCTTAAAATCTTATTTCTTATTTTTATCCTACAGTCAAACATTACAACAGAAATATTCCTTTTTATATTTTAATTTATTAATAATAATAATAATAATAATTTTATTTTACAGTACTGTTATATTTATAATTATAGTAATATTGATATATAATAAATAAAAAAAATTAACAGAAAAAAATTGCAATTATACAAATCATACAGCCCATATGAATATTTTAATATTACGAATATTATTTTGTTCCACTTTTGTAAGTCACTTTGGATAAAAGTGTCTGCTAAATGCATAAATATAGTGTAAATGTAAATAACGTTTTGCAATATAATAATCATACTAGGCCATATTGCAATTTCGCAACTCTATCATTGAGTAAAACAGGATATATTATGAGAAAAATAAATGTCTCAAACTGTGCTCAGCTTTACCAATTAACAAATTAACAATTCTTATCAAATTCTCAAATGATCAGAGCTGTAATCCATATACTCTTACTGGTCGTCCAATCTGAATGAACCTGAGTCTCATCAGCCATGAAAGAGCATCGATGAGCATCACAGTGTTCCTGTGTGTGTTTCCTCAGCGACCTGACAAAACAATGTCTTTCCCCACTTCGAGGGAAACGTGACTGTAAGTGTGAGAGACGTGAATGTCTCGAGGAAGCAAACGAACAACAAAGCAGCATGTGCGTCCTCCTCCGTCATGTTTGATGTGCAGCTGGAGCACATGCACACACACACACACACACACACACGTCTATTAACACAGAACAAAACTACAGACAGTACAGCACTTGTATTGCATCTAAATGATCTTTTCCTCTCCTGTTCCAATTACAGAGCTGAATAAATCTGTTCATCACGACAGACGCACCTGAGCCTGAGCCGCGCCGTGTGACGGTGTACTGTGTGACGGGCTCATCGTGTCAACTGGTGAGGATTTTATTTTATTATAGCATTTAGACTATGAGAGATGCATCCATGCTGCTTTACAGTATATTGCTTTATATAAGAACGCATATGTAATGAAAATAGGCCTAATGTTAACCAACTTCACTGTTCGGAACCACTATTTAATCTTTTGAAACCTAATAAACCTTATTTTGCGAAATGCTTTGACTGAAAAGTGCTATATAATATATATAAAAAAAATAAATAAATAAAAAAAGCAAATTGTTTTGAAGTTATATAATGCAACAATAGAATTCAAATGTTTTTAAGTGTGACTTACGTGTCTAAATACTATTTTAAAAATTTTAAATAGTGCCTTCACTGCATATATATATATATAGTATAGTATATTATGTAATCAATTGTAATAAAATATATAATAATAAAGTATAATATTATAATCATTTAAAAATAAATAAAAGAAAATTATATGTGTGTGTATATACTGTATATATTAATTTAATAGTATTTACATTATATTTTACATATTTTAAAGTATGATTATTATTATTAATATTATAAAGATATATATTAATAATATTCTTAATAATATTATATATAACTACGATAATTTTGGCAAATTTAAATATATTAAATATAAATATTATATTAAAATATTCTTAAAATCTTACTTTTTAATTTTCTTATTTTTATCTTACAGTGAAATATAACAACAGAAATATTGCTTATTTTTTGTAGTTTAATTTAATAATAAGAATAATAATTTTATTTTACAGTATTATAATTATAGTTCAAGTAATATTGATATATAATCACATATTTGCTTAATATTTCAATTTAGTGATATTAGTGATATTATATATATATTAATTTAATAGTATTTACAGTATATTTTACATATTTTACAGTATGATTATTATTATTAATATTACATATTATGAATAATATTCTTATTAATAATATTATATATTATTACATATAACTACTAAAATTTCAGCAAAATTAAATATAATAAATATAAATAAAGTATTAAAAATACAGTGAAATATTACAACAGAAATATTAATGTTATTTTACAGTCCTATTATAATTATAATTATAGTAATATTGATATATAATCAAACAATTGTTGGCAAAATTGTGCAGCTCTACAAACAAGCACAGCAATCCTGGAGTTTTTTTTTTTTTTTTTTTTTTTTTGTTTTGCATTTTAAATCACAATCACAAATTTTAACAGGAAAAATTGCAATTAAGATTTTTTTTTTTTTTTTACTCCAAATCATACAGCCCTTATGAATATTTGAATATTACGAATATTATTTTATTCCACTTTTGTAAGTCATTATATATATATATATATATATATATATATATATATATGTATGTATAAAACGACCACAGTAGTTTGCTTCTGGTGTTTTTTGGAGGTCGTTGCATTTGAGATCCTTAAATTCCACTTGTTGTAGTTCCCGTCACTCCACAGTCACCGTATTAGAGGCACTTGAATGATTTAAAGCCACTTGAAGAGGCTCTTAAGCGTCTCGTTAGCAGGACGTGTCGGTGACGATGTCCGAGCCTCTGCTGCAGGACGGGTGGAGCTGCACCCCAACAGAAGGAGTTCTGGGTAAACATGAGCTCCAGAGATCAGGCCGTTGTCATCTGTTATCTCCCACATGTCCCAGTGATCTGCCGGGGGCCGGGCGGACATTTGATCACACAGATGCCCCTGCTAAGTATGCGATAAGCATCGTCTGCCCGCGAGGAATGCCAATCAGCGCGTGCTCTTCAGAGTCTCTGTTTCCCCATCAACTACACTCACATTGTCCTGATTCAACTCAGCTTAAGTGTGAAGTGTAATATAGCACACGCATGAGTCTGAACTCACCAGGAATGACCGAACAATAGAGAGGAAAACAGACAAACTTACTGCGATCGGATATTTGTGTCTTTCATTAAATCTCATAATGCTGCTGCTTTGAGGCTAAAATCATGCAGAAAAAGCAGCTCTCAGTAAGATTGACAGAAAATTGGTTCAAAAGTGCGTTTAATTGAAATAAAACCGAAATTGTGATCGCTTAGTGCGATTTAATTAAATAAATATATGCGCTGCATGTTTCAGAGTAAGGAATGACACTGTGTTCTTTTACACGCAAGCAGCTTATGATCTATATTTGAACCACAGTTCAATAAAATTATTATTTTTTATTAAATATTTTTAAATCTTATTTTTAATTTTTTTTTAAATATATTTTTGTGAAATATTATAATAGAAATATACATTAATTTGATTACATTCCTTATTGTTATATTTTAAATTAGTAGTAATAATAAATACATTTTACAGTACTATTATTAATTATTATTATAGTAATATTCGTAATATTACTATAATAATAATATTAAAATAGTAAATTTTCTTAAAAAAATAGGAATTTAAAAAAATGTATTTTCTTAAAAAATATTTTAATGAAATATTACAATAGAAATATACCTTAATTTGTTTATATTCCTTATTGTTATATTTGAATTTAGTAATAATAATAATAACGTTATTTTACAGTACTATTATTATTTTGTATTATTATTATTATTATAGGAATATTCTTAATATTACTATAATAATTTTCTTAAAATATTTAATTTTCTTAAAAATATATTTAAGTGAAATATTATAATAGAAATATTCCTTAATTTGTTTTTATTACTTATTTTTATATTTTAATTGAGTAATAATAATAATAATAATAATTTTATTTTACAGTATTATTATTATTATTATTATATTAATATATATTATATAATACTACAATATTAATTTTCTCAAAATATTTAATTTTCTTAAAAAGTAAATAAATTAAAAACAAAAATTCTTAAAAATATATTTTAGTGTAATACTACAATAGAAATATTCCTTAATTTGTTTATATTTTATTTATTCCTTATTTTTATATTTTAATTTAGTAATATAATAATAACAATAATAATTAATAACAATAATAATAATTTTATTTTACAGTACTATTATTATTATTATAGTAATATTGATATATAATACTGATATAATAATAAATTGTGCAGCTTTACAGACCTGGAGTTTTTTTTTTTTTTTACTGCAAACCATTTTCTTCAGAAAAATTACAGCTTGATTTTTACCCAAATCATGCAACCCTACTCTAAAATAAAGTATCAAAAAGCATCACATTTTGCCAATATAAATGACTCTCGTCAACTCTGTAAATGCGTTCACACTTAAGTCCTGAACTGAAGTCAAATCTCTTTCAGCACAACCAATAATGAACTACATTACATTATAACTATTTGCAATTTAATAATCGCACTAGACTGCAATTTCACAATGAAAATCACACTAATTTAGAGGGTACTGCCAGGTCCAAAAAATACTGGAAGTACCACAGACTGGAAGTACTCGTCTGTTAGTGTTCACAATCATGAGAGCAGCAGTGGGGAGAGAAACAGAGCAAATAAACATGAGTGAGCAGCTCTTCACATGACCTCCGTCAGCTGACCCCTCCAAAGCGCTCAGAACGTGAGCTGCATGGGCACAAACACACAAAACCAACAGCAGACACTGTCACTGCAGAGAGAACCAGGCCAGCGCTTCCTAAATGCTCTCTCTGCACCATTTGGAGAGTTTCCAGACGTGAATTACAGGTTGCTAGGTGCATAAAAGCCTTTGATTCACATGAAATGAATTTCTCCATCCTGTAGCACTCAAACTCCACCAGCCGACGCCTGAATTATTACAGAGATTAAAGCTCGTTTATTCTGTTTGCTGGTGCAACAAAGCAACACTGATTCAACTAACAGTGGGAGATCTGTTTGTCCAAACAATGGTTGACGGGGGGTCATTATTTTTGCAAATCGGCTTGTTGCATTACATTTACATTCATGCATTTATCCAAAGCAACTTACATTGCATTTAAAGGATTAGTTCACTTCAGAATTAAAATTTCATCCAAGATGTTTATGTCTTTCTTTCTTCAGGCGAAAAGAAATCGAAAAACATTCCAGGATTTTTCTCCATATAGTGGACTTCACTGGGGTTCAACGGGTTGAAGGTCCAAATGTCAGTTTCAGTGCAGCTTCAAAGAGCTCTACATGATCCCAGACGAGGAATAAGAGTCTTATCTAGAGAAACCATCGGCCATTTTCTAAAAAAAAATATACTTTTTAACCACAAATGCTCATCTTGCACTGCTCTGTGATGCTCCACGCATGACGTAATCATGTTGGAAAGGTCACGCGTGACGTAGGCTGAAGTACCGATCCAGTTTGAGTAAATTTTAAGTTGTTGATCTCAGTGTTCTTCTCGTCTGATACTCAATTATCAAATCTGATAAATAAGATGGTGCGAGGCCATGCAGAGATTTATACACTAATAAAAGAAGCTTAAAATCAATCCTAAACTGTACCGGAAGCCAATGTAGAGAGACCGAGCACAGAGTGATGTGTTCACGTTTTTTAATATTCATTAATAATCTCGCGGCGACATTTTGGACCTTTTGCAGCCGTGGGATAGGCTTGACTAATACCCTTATATAACGAATTACAGTAATCAAGTCTTCATGATATGAGAGCATGTATTGCAATTTCGAAACTCTTAAACGCCAGACATGATTTCATCTTAGGCAGATTTGTCAAATGAAAAAAACTTGACTTTACCACATGATTTATCTGTGTGTTCAACTTCAGGGAGCTATCAATATTAATACACAGTTTTTAACACATTTTAACACAGTCGAAAATATATTAAAAAAAATATATTTTAGTTAAATATTACATTACAATAGAAATGTTCCTTAATTTGTTTATATTCCTTATTTTTTATATTTTAACTAAGTAATAATAATAATAATAATAATACTTTTATTTTACAGTACTATTATTATTATTATTGTTATTATAGTAATAATCCTGATATTACTATAATAATAATTTTTAAAAATATTTAATTTTCTTAAAAAATATAAATTAAAAAAAGAAATATATTTTAGTGAAATATTACAATACAAATATTTCTTAATTTGTTTATATTCTAACTTAGTAGTAATAATAATAATTTTATTTTACAGCACTATTATTATTTTTATTACAATAATAATTTTCTCAAAATATTACATTTTCTTAAATGAAAAAATATATACATTTTCTTACAATATTTTATTTTCTTAAAAATATATTTGTTTATTCATTATTTTTATATTTTAAATTAGTAGTAATAATAATAACAATAATAATAATTTTATTTTACAGTACTATTATTATTTTTATTATTATTATTATAGTAATAATCCTAATATTACTAAAAATATTTAATTTTCGTAAAAATATATTTTAGTGAAATATTACAATACAAATATTTCTTAATTTGTTTACATTCCTTATTTTTATATTTTAACTTAGTAGTAATAATAATAATAATAATTTTATTTTACAGTACTACTATTATTATTATTATTATTATTACAATAATAATTTTCTTAAAATATTAAATTTTCTTAAAAATATATACATTTTCTTAAAATATTTATTTTCTTAAAAATATTGAATTATTTGTTTGTTCCTTATTTTTACATTTTAATTTAGTAATAATAATAATAATAATAATTTTATTTTACAGTACTATTATTTTATTATTATTATTATTATTATAGTAATATTCCTAATATTACTATGAAAATATATTTTTTAAATATTTAATTTTCTTTAAAAAATATACATTTTCTTAAAATATTTAATTTTAGTGAAATATTACAATAGAGATATTCCTTAATTTGTTTATATTTTGTTTATTCCTTATTTTTATATTTTAATTTAGCCATAATAATAATAATAACAATTCCCCAGTGAAGTCCACTATATGGAGAAAAATCCTGGAATGTTTTCCTCAAAAACCTTCATTTCTTTTCGACTGAAGAAAGAAAGACATGAACATCTTGGATGACATGGGGGTGAGTGAATTATCAGGAAATCTGAATTCAGAAGTGAACTAATCCTTGATCAGTGCATGCATTCCCTGGGAATCGAACCCATGACCTTCGCCACACTCCGCAGTTTGCGCTACAGAAGTAACACACAGATATATAGGGAACACTCGGACACACACTCGGACATATTCCCATCCTGAACTCTCTCACACACGCTCACTACCTCTTTTCTGGACAGTTCTTTTACCTATTTACAGCACATTGAAGAGCACTTGTGACAGTCCGGAGACTGAAAGCTCACGTTCATTATGCAGGAATTCTTTTGTTCTTCTAAACTCGTTTAGCGCTGGCGTAACTCCCCCAGGTTAATCGAGCCGCGCAATTAAACTCAAGAGAACCTTTGCTGGAGATTTCTTTAGGTTCGAGCCATTCAGGGACCTTTGCAAAATCTCAAAAGCGTCCCAAACCAATGTTTAGAGGATCTCTGGGGAACAGGAGGATGTGTGGGAGTGAGGGAGCGACGCTCCTGAATGCCATAATGGAAACTCGCTGCTTTGCCATCCCGCCTTAATGCTGCAAAACTCCATAAAATTAAAGCTTCCCTGTGCCGGGGGAGCCATTAATATTTATAATGCCAGGCACATGGAAAAGAAAATAATTCAATTGAAACACTAGCAAAAGGCCAAAAAATGTTAAAACTGGAAAAAGGGAAATGATCATAAAGAAAAATAGCCAGAGTTCTAATTTGTTCCTAATAACTGACTCACACTTTTGCGATTCTCCCGAGAGCCAATTACTGGAGAAAGAAACAGCATAAACCGCCGTCCGCTTTGATTCACCGTAGACATTTAACAGTCTATAAACACTATCGGCTGATCCGCAAACCTCCACACAAACTATCGGCTAAACCTGCAATCTTTTACTCCAAGCTTCTGAAGTGTGAGCGCTCAACAGGTCTGACGTCACGTGCGAACGGCGTCTGTAACGAGGAGGAGGCCTCTGAACGCAGGAGGTAATTGGTAATTGGATGCTATTAGAGCCTCCAGCTGAGTTCACATCGGCGCTCTGGATTGCAGCTTTTGCATTCGGCTCGTGACTTCACGGATCAGTGAAAGCAGCGGCGCAGACGGCGTGTTGCGCTCACAGGTGCGTCTGTGGAATGCTGATGCACACATGCAAACACACACAAACACACACACTCTCGCTCATGTGTTGGTCAGGCTGATACATATTTCATGCTGCTGAATTTCTGATTTGTCTTCACTTCTCACAAAGGAGACTCAAAGAGCTTCAAATGAGACACATTTAACTGTGTGGTTTACGCTTCAGACGCTAAGAGAACTGTTTATTCATAAAACATGTAAAGCAACATAAAGCTGGATTTGACTCAGACGCTGTATGTATTTTCAAACCGGACGCTGTATATACTGAAAAACAAATACTGTGTGAAACAGTGTGCAGAACGCAACAATTATTTCAAACAGCAGTATTGTACATCGTTATCACAATACCTTATTACGTGCATGATGAATTTAAGTTAATTAATAATAAAATTGTAAATAAAATTGTAATAAACTATATATATATATATATATATATATATATATATATTACATATTATATATATATAATATGTAATATATATATATATATATATATATATATATATAATTTAAATATATTAATTATAACTGTAATATATAATTTAAATGAAAATTAATTAAATTAAATTATATATATAATTTTTATTATTTATTATATATTATTTATTAATATATATATATATATATAATTTAAATATATTAATTAAAACTGTAATATATAATTTAAATGAAAATTAATTAAATTAAATTATATATACTATATATATATATAATTTTTATTATTTATTATATTATATTATATATATTTAAATTATAATTTAAATATATTAATTATAACTGTAATATATAATTAAAATTTATTAAATTAATTATATGTATATAACAACAATTATATATATATAAATTATTATTTAAGAATGTATATTTAAATTTTTATTTTTATTTTAAAAAATTGTAAAAAAAATAATAATTTTTAATTTCTATATATATATATATATATATATATATATATATACACACACACACACACACACACACACATATACATATATAACCAAAGTGTATAATTAAATAATTAAATAAATAATACATAACAATTAAATAATATACATTATTTTATTAATATGTATTATTTATTTAATTATACATTTTGGTCAGTCATGTTTATTATTCCTGATATTCATTACACTGGAAATTAAAGGTCAAGTTGAGTGTTGCATTGTGGGACGCCACATTCAGCACAGTGTACTCTGGTTGTGTACTGTACTTATCTGAAAATTAAAGTATTCCATGCTTAAAAAAAAAAAAAAAAAAACATATTGTGTATAAATACTACAGCCAGAGTAAGAGTAAGCTACTCTGAGCATTTCCAATCTTGCTCATATTCTACATTCCATTTACCTCAGAAAGAAACGTCGTACTTGGAAAAGTGTAAAAATGTGCGTGGAAATTCACTAATTTTACCAAAACGCAGGTCATCCCATGAACCGTTAATGATTATTATGAATCATTAATCATTCACTTTAAAGCAAATAAAATGCATCAATGAGTCACCACATGATAGTAAAAGCTCTTTAGCAAACCTTTGCAGAAAAAACACCAGTAAATAATCCTCTCTATTGATAATCATACACCTGCAGAACAAACGCTAGCTTTCGCATCGCTCATCCTCACTATGAGGTTGCTACGAGACGTCTTTGTTGTCAAATGAACACCTGCAAAGCTAAAATCAGCATTGCCATTTTGTTCTTTACATGTTAACCTCTTATTTACAGTCTGAAGTAGGAGAAATTCAGTAAGAACATGCCACATTAAGCTCTGAATGGAGCGCAGCGATTATTAGCCTTTAAACAGTTCGTCAGTGACAGAAATGTGACGTCACAGGTGCACTTGGTTCATGGAGACCATCACAAACATCTGCCGCCCATTTAAACATTTCATTAAGACACAAGATATTAAGATTTCATTAAGATATTAACTTCTTTCAGTTCTGAGGAAACATATGAAACATAAATGCATATACAGTATATATAAAAAAGTGGTAATACAGACTTAAATTGTTAGAAATTATTTCTATTTTAAATAAATGCTGTTCTTTTTAACTTATTATTCATCAAATAATCCTGAAAAAAGTATCACAGGTTACAAAAAAATATTAAGCAGTACAACTGTTTCCAACATTGATAATAAATCATCATATTAGAATGATTTCTGAAGGATCACTGGAGTAATGATGCTGAAAATTCAGCTTTGATCACAGAAATAAATTATATTTTACAGTATATTAAAATAGAAAACCATTATTTTAAATTGTAAAAATATTTCACAATATTATTGTTTTTTCTGTACTTTTGATCAAATAAATGCAGCCTTGATGAGCAGAAGAGACTGTAAAATGTTTCCAAACTTTAAAATAAAAAATAAAATAAAATAAAATAAAATAAATTTTTTTAAAAAAATAAAATAAAAAGTGTGTGTATATATATATATATATATATATATATAATTGAAATGATAATAATTTAATTTATAATTTAAAAATATGATATTTTTATATGTAATAATATATATCATATAAATATATAAAATTAGAACTTCATCGGCCACATGCATGGAGACCATTATGAATGCGTTATCTTAAAACATTTCAGTCCAGGGATTAAGATATAATTAACAGGGCTTCTATCACCTCAGGGACAGCGAGGAAACATATGAAATGTAATTGGCTACAATGTCCCTCCCCTTCCTCCGACCAGCCTGTTGAATGACAAGGGAGCTAATTAGAATCTGATTTGGCCATTAAATGATACGAAAAGAGCCAGAGAATAGATAGCATCCAGACGACACTCGCTCTGAGGCTGGTTTTAATTATATTTATGTATAATGGGCCTGACCTGAGGACAGTGGAGGGAAATTGAATGCCCAGTCACGCCTTTTCTGCTGTCTGAGTCCAAATGTGATTTGTGCAATTAGAGAAACACACATCTGGCTCCGATTAGCGACACACAGCCGGTCACGTGAGCGCGTCCAAGAAAACGATAAAACCTTGCCGCTGGTTTTTCATTCTATTCACATGTTCTATTTGAAAGTCAATTTATTCAAAATGCTACCCAAGAGTGATGTCTCCATGACAGATTTCTCTTAAATTCACAATTGCCACTATTTGAGTCGGTTCAGTGTCATATTTGAGAACAACGGCTGAAACATCGTCCTCAGAGCGAGTGTGTATTTTCCGCACACGATTTGAGAACGTTTCGTGCTTTGGCTCCTGTGACTTACGCTGTCATATTTTTCGCCAAAATAGCTTTCGGTTTCATCCGAGACGAAGCGCTCCCAGAGGGTTAAAGTGCCTGAAATTGCCACTTACTTTGCCAGCACTTCAAACACATTCTCACGTATAAAGTCAGGGCTTCTCAATAACGCTGTACGTCTGAAAGCCGCTCCTGTCTTCCATGTTCTTGTTCCCTCTAAAGGTTTCATCCATTCTTAACCTCCTCGTGTCACTCCATTAACTCGGTAATGTCAAACCAGCGCCCTAATTTCCAGAGCACACTTTAGTCTGGGAGATTTCCTTTGAAAACATACAGTGAAAAGAGAAAACTTTCATGGCTGCTCATCTTTCCTTTACCCAAAACGGACAGGAAATGGCTTTAACTGTTTGTCATGTAGACAATATTAATGATTTCTCCTTTAAAGCGCCTGTTCGTGACAGAGGCAGAAGAATAAACTGAGAGCAGACAGTGTTTCAGACGCATGTGGTAATTTATCTTGTCCCACAATCCTCAGGAAAACAAAGCGGCAACGTAGTTCGTTTATAAAGTTTAATCAGCTTGATGTGTTCTTTTCACTGATCTTTTCATTACTTTTCATTACACCTGTGTTAGATAAACACTAAATTTAGCATTTATTTGTATTCTGCAGCACCAACGAGGAGATAAAGATATCCATTAGCATTTACAATAATACTAAAGACATGAATGCTGAAACGTGATCTGAATTGATTTATTTTAAGGTCATGTGAACTAAGTAAAGGCTGAATTTGACGATACACTACTGTACTGTTCAAAAGTTTGAAGTTGGTAAGATTTTGTTAAAGTTTTTGCTCTCTTCTGTTCACCAAGGCTGCATTTATTTGATCAAAAATACAGTAAAAATAGTGAAATATTATTATAATTTAAAATAGATGTTTTCAGTGTGAATATATTGTAAAATGTAATTTATACTTTGTGATAAAAGCTGAATTTTCAGCATCATTACTCCAATCCTCAGAAATCATTCTAATATGATGATTTGCTGCTCAAAAAAACATTTATGATTATTATCAGTATTGAAAAAAGTTCATATTTTTGTGGAAACTGTGATACATTTTATTTTTCAGGATTCTTTGATGATAGAAAGTTTAAAAGAAGAGCATTTATTTGAAATATAAATCTTTTGTAATGAGATGTCATTTGCTGGTGTGTTGAGCATCAGTAGTGTAATAATCAGAATATAGTCACTTAAATAGTCAGGCATAGCATTAATTTAGTTATTCAAACGTAAGACAGCATAAAAAATAAATAAATAAAGACGTACCTCATTGTTCCTCCTCGGCTAAATTCAATTCGACTATCAGTTTTCACACTTTTAAGTGAAAAAAGCTTCAAAAATTAAATATTTATTGTGCACTTTAGTTAGATTAATTGAATAAAATGTGTGTTTTTAGAAATGTGCTGAAATCATTGATCTGCGCTGCACTGACTGACAGCTGCTGTGATTATAAAGGGAAAGCGCGGTGCTCGCTTTCTGTCATTCATTCACAAGAAAAGTTATTGTTTTTCTTAAGATTTTTTTTTGAGTAGTTCATACTTCACATAGACAAAATGTATTTTTAAACCTAGTTATTTTATAATGTTTAATATTTAGTCAAAAACGAAGTGAAAAACGATTAGAGGAAATGGCTGATATATGCGCAAATAGATGCTACTTTGCCGCCACCTGCTGGTTAAATTGGTAATTATTGTCTTTTTTATTTTTGAATTTAAAATGTTAAATTTCCTACATTTTTAAACGTTGGGTTTTACAATGGGGACAATCTCAGAAGGATGAACAAGTAATGTTTGTGGTCATCACATTAAAAATAACATTTGAAGTGCTGGGGAAAAAATGTCTAATTACAGACACGGCGTTTTTAAACGGTCCCAATAGCTTTGTCTTTATTGCAATCAATAAAACTGGTTTATTGGCAAATTAGGTAAATGTGATAACAGCATTAAAATATGAATACAACATTAAAAAGTCAACCATTGATGGTTTTGTGTTGATGTACAGCGACTACAGAATGAACAGCTAACAGTTCACCGGAAATGCCCGAGCTGGCTTAACGACAACCAGGAAGTAACCGTGCATATAGAGTACTGAATCAGGACTCGGTATCGGCAGATACTCAATATTCATCTCTAAAAATCAACATTTAAAGGGGACCTATAATGCCCTTTTTCACAAGATGTAATATAAGTCTCTGGTGTCTCCAGAATGTGTCTGTGAAGTTTCAGCTCAAAATACCCCACAGATCATTTATTATAGCTTGTCAAATTTGCCCCTATTTGGGTGTGAGCAAAAACACGCCATTTTTGTGTGTGTCCCTTTAAATGCAAATGAGCTGCTGCTCCCGGCCCCCTTTCCAGAAGAGGGCGGAGCTTTAACAGCTCAACAACAACAAAGCTGGAGAATCTCACGCAGCCAAAATGAGGATTGTCAGTAACGGTGTTCAGCCTTACATTGGTACACCATTGCCGCTTGCTAAAACAAAATGGCTGGAAACGTGCAGATTAAGGGGCGGTAATTCCTACGTCACTAGAGGAGCGAAATCTGAGCTGGTCGTTTTTTCACATGCTTGCAGAGAAAGGCTTACCAAAACAAAGTTACTGGATTGTCCTTTGCCTCTGGGTTGGTAGAAGCACTGGAGACCCGATTATAGCATTTAAACATGGACAAAGTCAGATTTTTATGATATGTCCCCTTTAAATATAACACAAAACTATGTCAAATGCTAGTCAGCTGATCAGCTGCACCATAATTCCCCAGTTTACAATAAAAAAAAACAAGTTCAATAGTCTCAGTCTGGGATGAAGCTCTAAACTAAGCGGCACAGTCTCATTTTAATAGGAACACGCAGTGAGGAAGCATTAGACTAGTTCCACTTAGGGTTAGTCTCCTGGGTCGGGTCCAAACATCGTGCCACCGTTTGATCAGGGATCTGTGCCGCTGTAACACAATACCAGCAGCTCATTAGCTTAGCAAACATAAAGGAAAACCCTGCTGGGCGAGGTGTGTCGGGAGTGCGTGCCCTTTCTCTCTCTCTAGGTCATTTTCCTTCTCTCTCCGGCTCTGTGAAAATCTGTGCACGCTTGCAGATTGATAAACACAATCTTCCTGCATTGTGGTACGATACGCTGTCTTATCATGCCATCGGATCTGAAGTCAAGGTGACTGCGAGGTGCACTAATCTGCCGCAGGACAGACACCAGCAGACGGACGACCCTGCTTTTGTCTGCTGTAATCGGACTCTAGCGTCAGCCTGAGGGGAAGAGAGCGGTGAGACGGACGGCGTTACTGATACAACCTCTGGACGCAGTTCATGTGTTTCTGCGTTTTACATCTGCAGATGAGTGTGAGACACCAGAGCCACTGCAGGAAACGCCACTGACGAGAAAACGTCTGTCCCTGTGTCACATGATCCTGCTGAAACAGCCTGTCTGGTGCGTCACGGGCCTTTGGGAAGAATTCTGAATCACTTTGAGTTCATGATAGTGAATTCATTAGTTGGTAGCTGGAATATGAAAAGACAGGAAGAAAACTGAATTTCAAAACTGATTTTCATCCATCCATCCATTCATCCATCATCCGTCCGTCCATCCATCCATCCATCATCCATCCGTCCATCCGTCCATCATCCATCTATCATCCGTCCATCCATCCATCCATCTATCATCCATTCATCCATCCATCATCTATCATCCATCCATCCATCCATCCATCCATCATCCAGTCATCCATCCATCATCCATCCATCCATCATCCAGTCATCCATCCATCATCCATCCATCATCCAGTCATCCATCCATCATCCATCCATCCATCATCCAGTCATCCATCCATCCATCCATCCATCCATCCATCATCCATCCATCCATCCATCCATCCATCCATCATCCATCCATCATCCAGTCATCCATCCATCATCCATCCATCCATCCATCATTCTATCTATCTATCTATCTATCTATCCATCCATCCATCCATCCATCCATCCATCATTCTATCTATCTATCTAACCATCCATCTGTCCTTCTGTCCATCCATTACATTTGTAATGTTACAAATGTAATGTTTTTAAATAATGCACAAATTTCAAACATCTATGTCTGCCTGTGTTGACAAAAAAACTTAAAAAAAAAAACACACATTACAGTTTCATGAATTACTTTGAATTCCAGTTCTACTTCTTTAATTCCACTTCTTTAAATACCTCACTTTAAACTGTCATACAATTCCAGAATTGAATCAGATTTTAAATAGCATTTTCAATTCAGACGTGAACGACACAGAGCCCTGGTCACGGGGCTAAACGGCTCTGGTTCACAGTGATGCAGCCGGAGACAGATCATCATATTTCCTGCCCGTCTCTGGGCTGCGTGTGCATTTGGGCTGATGCTCCGGGAACGAGGCCATTTACCGAAAGCGCCTGGCAGATTCGCACCCAGCCTTCTGGTTTGAGAGCGAAGCGTGCGCGTGTCGAATGGACAAATCCCTTGTTTAGCATAAACAGCCTCATGCCACTCATCTCAGCCATCTGCAATTTCCCACTCGCCTCGGGACGCTAACTTAGCTACAAAATGTGTTTGTCAATGGCAGGAATGAGAAAGATCTTCAGGATGTGCCAGTGGCGCTGTCATTCACTGCACAGGTGCGCAGGATGAAGATGAGTCTCACCTGTGCGCCGCGAGCAATGCCACCCTGCTCAAGAGACCCGGAGATCCACACGCAAGAGGACTGTGTTTGTGTGTTATTGCATTCGGAGCTGGAGAGTCTCAGAAAAACACTTGTAGACATGAAGGAGATTTCAAAGAATGTTTTTACAGCTGCGCGCTCCGCCTCGGGTGTTGGGAGGGTGACGTGTTCTTCAGAAACTGGTGACAGTTTGCCCTGCAGCTAGATGAAGCACATGCCACCTTCCCTCCGCTCATCTGTTTGCTCTGTGCTGGAGTGACCAAACGTTAATGAGGCACAAGTAAACATTTAATACAGACATTTGAGATCCATTCTTACTTCCCTCAGGCGGCGACGTGCAGCAAATGGACTGAGAAAATGCCTGGAATTATATTGTTATGCACTACATGCAACGTGTTCACTCAACAATTCTTTTCATTTGCTTTGTTATAGTGAACCCTGCGCACTCGAAATGAAATTGGCTAATGCATTTAGTATATTTAATTCAATGTTTCAGTCAGATGTATTAAATGTTGCATTAAATATGTAATATGTACAACATTTAATTCATCTGACTGAAACATTGCATTGAGTGTTACTGAGTTTTTGGCGAGATATTTTCTTCTTTGATTACACTCTAAAAAATTCTAGGTTAAAAACAACCCAAGTTTGGTTGAAAATGGACAAAACCAGCGTTTTGGTTAAATGTTTGCCCAACGTGCTGGGCAGTTAAATCAACCCAATTGCTGGGTTAAAACAACCCATTCGCTGGGTTAAAACAACCCAATCCGCTGGGTTAAAACAGCCCAATCACTGGGTTAAATCAACCCAATCACTGGGTTAAAACAGCCCAATCGCAGGGTTATAACAACCCAATCGCTGGGTTAAAACAGCCAATTCACTGGGTTAAAACAGCCCAATCACTGGGTTAAAACAGCCCAATCGCAGGGTTATAACAACCCAATCGCTGGGTTAAAACAGCCAATTCACTGGGTTAAAACAGCCCAATCACTGGGTTAAAACAGCCCAATCGCAAGGTTAAAACAACCCAATCGCTGGGTTAAAACAGCCCATTCACTGGGTTAAAACAACCCAATCCACTGGGTTAAAACAGCCCAGTCTCAGGGTTAAAACAACCCAATCGCTGGGTTAAAACAAGCCATTCGCTGGGTTAAATCAACCAAATCGCTGGGTTAAAACAGCCTATTCACTGGGTTAAAACAACCCAATCACGGGGTTAAAACAAGCCATTCACTGGGTTAAATCAACCCAATCACTGGGTTTGTTCATTTTCAGTCCAACTTGGGTTGTTTTTAACCCAGCATTTTTTAGTGTATCTTTCATTCGTGAATTCAGTGTTATTCAACATCCTGAAGCTTTGAGAGTCTCTTCAATCATGCTCAATGATGTGCTTTTAACTAATAATGCAAAAAAAAAAAAAAAAAAGAGCAGGCATGCTTTGAATTTAAAAATAACTGAAATTCAAAGAAATTCTCATAACTAGGCCTTACAGAAAGATTGAAGGACTTTATTTCCCAGAATCCATGTTGAGTTGAGAATTGAACTACTCTGACACTATCGGATTAGATTAATGACACTGAACTAAACTGAATCGACATTGAACTGAATTGAAATGTTTAATAACTGATGAATTTTCAAACATTAACCCTGTTATTTTCCTGTTAATTAATATGAAGCTATATAAAAATGTGACTTGACTTAAATTGAAATCAAGTAAATTTCACTTTCTGTCATTTCAGATCAATTTTCTGTGTTTTTTGGTCAGTTTAATTCAAATTTCAACTATGTCGAAAGGCAGGAAATTCTTAAATTCTGAATTTTGCAAAACCCTAGTGTTGGTTGACATTTACTATGGTATTTTTTAAGGTATTTCAAACAAAACATGGTATGCATGGAATGGAATAGTAGTTTTTCAAAGTAGAATAAGGCCAGAGCCAGTGTGTGTGAGAAGAAACATCTCCTTCGGAGATCAGCACAGATCCCACCGGCTCTAAACTGGAGCTCCTCAGAGTGATGAAATTCATGAGGCCTTGACTTTCATGAGCACTACATACTGTATAAACCACGCAGGTTGTTTGAAGATGGTCACAGGCACCGTGCTCAGGGCGATAACCTTGAGAAACAGGACAGAGTCAGACATTTGGCCAATTCAAAAGGTCAGAATTATAGCTGCTGGGATGGAGAGACGCTTGGTTTGTGATTCACTTCATGTAGCCTCTGTCTCGCTGATGGACAGCTGGCTCCGGGCCGCACACACCCTACAGCTCACGCTGAACCGCCCCATTCGCCATTCAGCACCACCTTCTGCACAATAACACCGTTTGTCAAAGCTGATGAGGAAATAATGGCTTGAAGGGAACAAATTGGTCAGTCTTGACTGCGTCTTGTAAGCAGGATGCTAACAGCCAACTGTGGTTTACGTGAAGAGGGAGGTGATTTGGGGACAGATGGAGGGATGGGAATGGGACATGGCCCAGTTTATTTAGCCAAAAATATCTAGAACAGGTAGCTGAAGGGTCCAAACACACACACACGTTTAATAATGGGGACATTACGTAGACTTCTATTGTTATTATATGTTTATACAGTTATAAGTACTATACTATGACCCTGACAGAAAAATTTCAGCATTTTTACAATCTTTAAAAATAACTTTATTTACTTCATTTATACAGTGTTTTTACAAATTAGTACGTACCCAATAGGAGGTTTAACTGATTCTTTCAAAACACTCATTCATTCAGGAACAATCACTGAATCATCCATACAACCGATTTGTTCAAAACACTGATTCATTCAACAAACAAGTGACTGCCTTTATAAGAATCATTGAATCATTCATTCAACCTATTTGTTCAAAACACTAAGGTTGCATCTGAAATCGCATATTTTGAATAAAAATAAGTACAATCTATATAGTACGAATGTGTGTATTATTCGAAACATTCATTCTGAAAGAAATAAGTGACTGCATTTATAAGTGAATCACTGAATCATTCATTCAACTGATTTGTTAAAAAACGGATTCATTCAGGAACAATCATTGAAGCATTCGTTCAGAACACTGACTCCTTCAGGAACGAAAAAGTGACTGCCTTTATAAGTGAATCATTGAATCATTCATTAAACTGATTCGTTAAAAAACTGATTCATTCAGGAGCAATCATTGAAGCATTCATTCAGAACACTGACTCATTCAGGAACGAACAAGTGACTGCCTTTATAAGTGAATCATTGAATCATTTGTTCAACTGATTTGTTAAAAAAACCTGATTCATTCAGGAACAATGATTGCAGCATTCGTTTAACCAATTCGTTCAGAACACTGACTCATTCAGAAACAAACAAGTGACTGCCTTTATAAGTGAATCACTGAATCATTCATTCAACTGATTTGTTCAAAACAATGATTCACTCAGGAACAAACAAGTGACTGTCTTTATGAGTGAGTTATTAAATCATTCATTCAAAATGGTTAAATCTACTGCGGTTTAGTTTTTGGAAATGAAAAAAAAATGTCAATATTGTGTCTAAAATGTCAATGTTATTGTGGACTAAAATGTATAAAAGTAATTTACAATCATGTGGAGTCATTACTGATATGAACGCCAAATAAAATGCTGTAATCAACACTTTCACAATCATGACTGTTGTAATCAAAGTTGATTATTTATTCTATTAATTGTGCAGTTGTATTAAATGCTCAATATGTCTGACCTAAATTCTTCAACTCTTAGACAGTTTTCCTGAAGTGAGCCGTGCAATATTTCTCTGAGGATTTTCCGCTCCCTCCTCATAATGATATTTTGATGAGGTCACTTCAGATACACACACACACACAGACACACAAATGACCTTTAAAAAAAAAGCACAAATTCTTTGCTAGGCTGGACGAAACAATGATTAAAGATGATGATGCATGCGTTAACTCTGTAATGACACACAAATGCAGATCTAAAGCTCCAGGCGAAATGACAACATGCCAAGTGCATTGCGTTTTGATCATTCAGCAGCACTGAGTTCCAAAACACACAAAGTCCTGACAACTTAATTGAATTAACGGCAGAGGTGACTGGTACGGCAAACACTCCATGACAGCATCTCTTTCAGCCGTCCAGAACTTGTCGCAGGCATGTAAAAGTCTGCAGAGACACTCGCACTACATCTCTATTGTCCGCGTTCCTCCTCGAGGCCCGAGGACAGACAGAGGCCGCTCTTTAAGAGTTTATTAAACAGCACTTATGGACCTTCCCTCCTCACCGGGCTGAAAACGGATTGCTTTTCTCTTTAGTCTTTTCAAAAGGGGATAAAACACTCACATACGCTTGGAAAAGAAGTCTCGGACAACAGGAGACACTTGGACGAGGCTCTCGGCCCTGTTGCTACGAGACGCCACGTACGTCCCGAGCTGCATTCAGCATTCTTATGAACCTTCCTCCGCCCGTTAATGGCACAAACAAAGCAACCCACGCTGATAAATAACAGGTAGATCCCTGCATCGCTCATCTGCAGCGGCTTCTGGCCTTTATCAACCTGAAGTCTCGTCATTAAATTCATGCAAATGGAGTTTTAAAGCCTCGGCTGAGAAATAAATTCTGTGCAGTGTATTCAGCAGCTGAATGAAGCGTCGGTGAATGGCGTTCAGACTGAAACAATAGTAGCCGTGTTGGACGCCAGAGGCAACATTCCCATAATGAGACGCTCCGAGGCACACATCTGATCTAAGAACAGGCTTTAACATGAATGTGTTGATGCTAAATGTTGGCAGTGGAGTTTTGGAAAATTCTTTCTGTCAGATAGGGATGTTTGGCTTTAGAGTATCACACAAACACATGATGGAGGAAAGGAAAACCCTGATTCTCTCTCTACATTCTTTTAACATGATGTTGTTCTGATCATTCCTCCTTGACTCACAGAAATCACTGCGGTTCCTCAAACCTGTATCTCGCCCAGTGTCATCTAAAGCATTGATAGAGGTCTTCATATAAATGTTAACTTTTTTTTAAAGCTAGCTCCAGCATCTTTGATAATTTTCACAAAACTTTCATGGCCCCCAAAATATTTTCTTGTAATATCTGAACATGCAATATGTCAAAAGAAAGAACAGAGGTTCTGCTTTTATTAAAAAAAAAAAAGAGAGAGAGAAAAAAACACTTTATTCTAGCATCATGCATTTATCAATAATTGAATGTAAAACCTAAGAAAAAATGAATTTTTAAAATATAGCTGCAGAGCAGTAATTATTGGGTTTAAGCACTTTAAGGCCTTTAAGCACATGTGTAAAAAGATATGTTTTAATTAGCAAACCTGTAACCATCTCAATCATAGATGGAAAAGACCATTTACAGCCAATACAGGCAGTTTACCATAGAAAATATACCGTTTTTAAAGCTTTTTAAAAGTTACTGAAGTTGAGCCAAAAACTTACGACTAGTTCGCCAAAGTAGGTTATAATCTCCAAAATTTAACGAACGACTCAATGGGCAGCGGCGGTCCTAGAGGCAAAGTTGTTCAGAATGAGGAGTTCTACCATGTGGTACGAATGTCGTGGGTGTGTGCGAAAAACTGTGTGATATACAATTCGTCACGCACGTGAAAAAATGCAAAGGCGCCCCCCGGAGGCTGCTTTCTTTCGAATTTCTCACAGGCCTCTAGAGCCGTGAGTCAAACAGGCCCAGCGAGTTTCATTTCGATCGGCCTCCGTTAACCTTGTCTGCTGCTCAAAATTCATTGGCGGCCATGTTTTCTGAGATGCGTCAATGTTCTCACAGACAGTCATGGCACCTCGGACAAAGACATTGTATGCTGATTTTCAAGTTGATTGGACTAACAGTGAAGTAGTTATAGTCGTTTACATGTTTTTTTTGCTGTTATAGTGCCACCAAGTGGCCAGTCTGTGCATCCTTTTTCACACGACCACAGAATGAGCTCTTACATCAGTGTGCCAAATTTGGTGAAAATATCTCATTCCGTTCGAGAGTTATAGCCATTTTAGTAAAATTGGCTCCACCCACTTCAAACGTGTTGGCGGCCCTTAGGGACCGTGAATCAAAATTTCAACTTTTTTTTGATAATTATTGACAATCAGACTTCGGAGAATCTCGCTGCACTGGTTTGGTTCCAATCGGGCCAAAAACGTAGGACTAGTTCGCAAAAATAGGTTTTTAAAAAAATCCAAAATACCCAAAAATGTGCAATTTCGTACTTTTGACTGCTGTAGTGCCCCCTTCAGGCCGATCGGGACGAGCTTTGATGACGTTGTAGACGGTGTGAGCACTACCAGCCCTCAAAGTTTCAAGTTTCTATGACTTACGGTTTGATTTTAAGGGGAGAATGCTGATCCTTGGAAATTTTAACAATTACAATAGAGTTTCAGAGCTACACGCTTGAACCCCTAAAAAGATTTCAATATGCATAAGGAAGAGGCATTTCAGATGTAGAGAAAGTGATTTTGATGATTACAATTTGATGAACGACTGAATACTTTCTTCCTTTCAGAATAACGAGCACTAATGAATCATGCACAGAAACACCAGTCACATTTATTAAGAAGGTAAAAAGGGTCAATTTGGGTCGATTTCATGTCGTCTCAAACAGCCGAACATAAAGCTGCCAGTCCAGAGCTTCCAGCGCGCGCTCGGCGTGACGAACGGCACAGACTCACTGATCTCATGCATCTGTTTACTGGCATCACATTGTGAATCACGGCGGCTTCCAACCACCTCTGGCTTCCAGGAAGTCAACCATCCATAGCTTCATCAGCAGATGGACACCGCCAGAGGAAGCTGGTAATAAACCCCGTTCGCAGACAGACTCGAATTATCATCTCCACACCTGCCAAACCCGGCCGGATAAGCAGATAAACAGTCTCGCACACGTATATTCACATGACAAACTGCGTTTATTTGCTGAATGTAGCCTCCGGACCGCAATCCATCACGGCATGCTAGGTGGACCGTCCCTGGCCAGCGGCAATAAAAATGCTTTTTTTCCCATAAGCAATATGCATTTTGAACGGGTGTGTTTTCCTGGCGGGCTGCATTTCTCACAGTTGGCTGTTAGTCTGCAAAATGACACCCGCAGACACACGAGCAACGAATTAATAAACTTGCAACGGCCTAAAAAAGGAATATTTCCACAAGCAAAATCATTGAGCTCTAATTGTCATGTGAAGAGCATAAAAGAGCCAGTTCAATTCAAATTCACTCTCACAAATTCATATAAAATAAAATAAAATAAAATGTGTTACAATATTTTTTAAAAATGTATTTTCCTGGGATATTTTCTTGTCATCTTACATGTTTAATATTCAATAAAGATGTTTAAAAAATAAAATAAAATAAAATAAGGTGGTTAAAATATTTAAAAAAATATATTTTCTTGGGATATTTTCATCATCTTGCATGTTTAATGTTCAATAAAAATATGTATAAAAAAAATAAAATAAAATAAAATAAAATGTGTTACAATATTTTTTAAAAATGTATTTTCCTGGGATATTGTCTTGTCATCTTACATGTTTAATGTTCAATAAAAATGTTTAAAAAATAAAATAAAATAAAATAAAATAAGGTGGTTAAAACATTTTTAAAAATGTAATTTCCTGGGATATTTTCTTGTCATCTTACATGTGTAATATTAAATAAAAATATGTTTAAAAAATAAAATAAAATAAAATAAAATAAGGTGGTTAAAATATTTTTAAAAAATATTTTCTTGGGATATTTTCGTCATCTTACATGTTTAATGTTCAAGAAAAATATGTATAAAAATAAAATACATAATAAAATAAAATGAATAATTTTAGATAAAATAAAAATTATTAGATTAAAATGACATGTTACTTGGCAACTATAAATAAGTTTACCTAACTGGAAATAATAAATACCTAAAACTGAAAATAAAAAACTAAAACCTGAACCTGAACATAAAAATGTCAAAAGCACATAACAAAACTACTAAAAATGTAATGAAAATTAAAAAGAAAACTGAAAATAAGAAAATGGAAGCTAATTTAAAATATTAATAAAACCTATAACAGTATACTGAATGGGTGTTTCCCCCTGGTGGGCTGCATTTTCCATGCATTTCTGTGAAATGAAACCGGCAGACACATAAACGACAGGAGTGAATAAACATCCTCGCAGAGGCCTAAAAAAAGAAATGTTTCCACCAGCGAAATCACCGCGGCTCTAATTGTCATGCGAGTCCACCTCACCTGAGCATAAAAGAGCTTCTGGCCGCAGAGACGAATCTGCCTGTTCAAATAAAAAGCCACAATGACATAAAAGCAGCGGTCCTGCGCTCCTCCGGGGTTCATTGAGGCGCTGTGATTAGCCCGGAGGAAACAGCATTAATCTTTGATGGCCGTCACATCATGAAAGAGCCGAACTTGTCAGTGGAAGTGGATGAGATGTGTCTGGTTCGGGTTCCACTGTAAATGGAGAGGCAACGACCAACGCACTACAAGCTTGAGCAGAAAGGACACCTGTTCCTGAAACACAATGCAGCCCTGTGAGGCCTCGCACAAAGAACCGTCCTGTGAAGATCTACCATCTGATAACCCTCACAAAATCATTACGTGCAAGAGCATATGCTGCTATCAGTCAAGCTTTGAAAACACAAGCGCTTCTGCTCCTGAAACCAGGGGAGATGAAGGAGTGAAGTTGCTAACTTCACTATATTCAGCAACAGATGCTTTCAAAACAAGCTATGTTCTTTTGAAAAAAGTAGCGTGACAAAAGCCTGACGTTTATATCATTTGAAATATGTTTTCCCTTTATATATTGTAGCTACAATGTACTTTTTCAATGTACTGTCATTATATGAATCACAGTAATTAGGCTCATCACTAAAAAAAACACTGCTGTAGAAACAGTTTTCACTCAGAAATTGCTAGTAAATTTCACAATTAATTAAAAAAAATGGTAACACATTGAATTAAATGTGAAATTTTGAAGTAAAACTTCAAAAAAAACTTTTTTATTGTAAAACACACTCCAATCTTACAGAAGAGGATTAGGGCTAAGTAATAATAAAAAAATCAAACCATCCCGAGATTAAAGTCATTATAATGTGAGATTAAACTCGTTAAATTTCAAGAAATAAGGCTAAATAAAATGTCGACAATAAACTCACTAAATTGAGAATAAAGTCGCTGTGTTTCGAGAAAAAACTCGTAAATTTTGAGAAAAAAGTCAAAATAAAATGTCGACAATAAACTCACTAAATTTTGAGAATGAAGCTGTTGTGTTTTGAGAAAAAACTTGTTAAAGTTTAGAAATAAAATATTAAGAATAAACTCATTAAATTTTGAAAATAAAGTCGTCGTTTCGA
>CM075473.1:975000-1027500 GCA_037950665.1 Hypophthalmichthys nobilis | reverse complement strand
GACTCTTCAGGAGCATCTGGTGTCGTTCCTTAGGTCTCTGTTTCCTGTTTCCTGTGTCTGATTTCCTCTTAGTTTCCACCTCCTCCCTGGATGTCAGAGTCGTGAATCTCTGTGGGTGGGCGAGCATCACCTGCCAAAACTCACTATCACTCACCCGTTAACACGGACGTAACAGGCTTTATTTATGGGCTCAGTTTTAGAGAACTTCCTGATGCATCACAGAACAAGCTGCTTGATAACAAAACTTTTCCAAAACACCTGCAGGAGCTTTACGCTGTGTGTTTACTTCATGTAAATGTCTGCAGGGGATCCGTGTCACGGAAGAGGAATCGAGACCTTTATCGCTATCGCTATCAACATGCGCTGGCACAGAAGCGTCGCTCACAAAGGACAAGCTGACAGACTGTCATGAACAGAACAGCAGAACAGAAGTTTGTTTACACACGTACACACGTGTAATCTACGGCTGTGACAAGTGCGACAATAAAGCATCTCGCACACGTCACTTTCTGTTTCCAGGTAAATATTGTGGCTGTGAGCATATGCTGTAGTAAAACCCTCAAAGGTTCCTTCAAAGAATGAAAGAACAAGTATCTGTGTGACGGGGTGTGTGTGTGCGCGCGTGTGTGTGTGTGTCTCAGTTGTCCATCAATCATGCAAATTTGCCGACTTAAAAGAGCCGAAGGCCTGTGGAGATCAGACACAATCGACTCCAAAGAATGCTACCATGATTTTTACACTGATTTGGGAAACTTGAATCTTTGAACACATGCAAACACTTTCAGCAGCTTGATGAATGAGAAGCAGGAATATGTTCTCAAACTTCCTCAAGCACGTGTGGAAAAACAATATCCTGCTTTGGAATAACGATAACTCACCAGCACAACCATATAGGGTGTTTTTAGGTTAGTTCCTATGCAGTTACTACAGTGATCTGGGTGTATTCTTACTGTCTTACAGGACTGCACGAAATTTCAATTTCAATTTAAAATGTTTTTTTTTTTATTACAGGTTTGTTGTGCATGTTTGTAGGGATGCTTTATTATATATGACAATAAATAATATAATAAAATAAAATAAATAAAAATAAAATAAAATAAAATATTAATAACTATAAATTTAAAAAATTAAGAAAAAATATGATTTAATATTTCAATGTAACATAAAAATAGTATTTAAGAAAAAAAATATTATTAATAGGGCTGCGTTATTACATGACTATAAATAAATAAAATAAAATAATAAATATTATTAGTTAATTAAAGATATTAAAAAAAATAAGAAAATATTAGGATATTAATATTTCACTGTAACATAAAAATGTAAGTATTTAAGAAATAAATATTATTATTATTATTAAATAGAAATACTTAAACAAAATAAGCAATATTGCTATTTTCGTATTTCACTGCAAAATATAAAAAAATAATATTTAAGATGATAACAATAATAATAACAACTGTAAAATTAATTTATGTAAGTGATGATAGCAAAATAAAGTAAGCTGTGACATATTATACCCAAAAATTCTTCATACAGTGGACTACCAGTAAAACTGCTAAAAATTTGGGACAAAAAATTATTCAGACACTTTGATCTGACCATGTTTTGCTTAAGTGGGATAATTAAGATTAATTTTTTCTGACACAGTTTAACTCAGATCTTGTCATATTTTATTACCATTTTTTTAAACTATAGTGAATCAGCTGTATTAATGAATGAAATGTTCAAGGTGTCTGAATACATTTTGGTTTTACTGTATATGGATGTTTGAATTTTGTTTATTTTTGAATATTAAAAAGTTTTTTTGCGAGTACCGTTTTTTTGACTCGCAAGACCGTAACTGCGAGTCAACAGGAACCGTGCTGCTCTTGCTCATTTAGGAGGAATGAACAGATGTTATTCTATCTGGCCTCTGGACAAGCAAGTTAAATGTCCTTTTTGTGCAGTATTGTAATTCACTTAACACTGAAAAAGCCCTGAATGTATTAGATAATGAAGAGGGCTTTGGCCCTGTCCACTTAACTCTACAACTCCAGTTATGATTCCATTGTCCATTATCCAAATGGACAGCACTCTGCGATATTGATCTTCTCCCCTTTTGAGTCATCTCGTTACCCCGCGCTCATCTGCATCGCCGCGAATGGCGCCTCGGCCGGGATACGTCCCTATAAATCAGCACCCGCGGGGAGATGCGCTAAGTGATTATGGCCGCAGGCCGCGCCGTCCTCCTCTGGGGTCATCCGCAGACCTCCGGGGAAACAGAGCGAGAGCACAGAGGCTCGTTAAGGAAGATTAATGACCGCTGCCGAGCACACGGGGGGACGGAGCGCTCCAGTCGGATACGTGACCCCACATCTGAGTTTAAGACCTTAACAGGGACAATCACAAACAGCAGGACGCTTTACTAACAAGGGAGGACGAGACCCGGGCCATTAGCTGCTTTTGACCCATAACGAGAGAATGAAGGGAAGATGAATTTTTTTTAGATCTGAAATAAGCAAACATTATGGAAATATTATCAAAAAGTCTCTATTTAGCAACAAACTGCGTTAAAATACACCAGAACATGCTTTATTGTTATATATTGAATATAATTGAATTAATGCATATAATATTAATAAGAATAATAAGAACAATTATTATTACTGTCAAACAGGTGAAATTATGGAATTTTACTCTTAAAAAGAGTGCAGTAAAATGCTTTAATGTTAAAAGAATGAAAATAGAATATGAAAAATTAATTTATTAATAATAGTAATGATAAAAATAATAATAATTATTATTAATATTACTAGTGAGGATGAGTCCCAGGCCATTTGACCCATTCTTCTTCTTCTTCTTTTTCTTCTTCTTCTTCTTATTAATAATTATAATAATAATAATTTGTAATAATAATAATAATAATTATTATTATTTATTGGTAATGATTATTATTATCATCATAATCATCTATATTATTTATATGGTTTATTATTATTATTGTCATTATTATTATTTATTATTATTATTTATAGTACTATTTATATTATTTATTATTATCATCATCATCATCATCATCATCATCATTATTTATATTATTATTTATATGACTTATTATTATTATTATTTTATTATTATTATTATTACTGTCAAACAGGTGACATTACAAAAATATTCTCAAAAAGTCTCCTAATTTCCAAATAAGTCTCTGTCGAGCTACAAACTGCGGTAAAATATCCCAGAACATGCTTTTATGTTAAAATAATTAATATTCATGTTTTAATTTGAAAGGAGCGGAGGACGGGGAAAAAAAGAGTTTGCACCATATTATCAGATTACCAAAAAATACGATAATATAGATAAATTTACATTTATGCATTTGGCAGACGCTTTTACGCAAAGCGACTTACACTGCATTCAAGGTTTACATACGATCAATTCACGCATTCCCTGGGAATTGAACCCATGACCCTGACGTTGCTTGCGACATGACTTACTTTCTTCCATGAAGAACCAAAAGAAAAGTATATTGCATAGTGTATTTTCCATAATGTGGAGGGGAAAATTATCAAAAAGCACCCTAAACGTTCCATCCGTACATCTAGTGCACTACATTCCACATCTTCTGAAGTCACATGATGTTTTGTGTGAGGAACAGACTGAAATTTAATACATTATCTGCTGAAAATCCCTTCTGTCACACTACAGTGGAGAGCAAATTGTTCCCTTACAGAGCTACTGGATGACTTCAGAAGACCTGGAATACAGCATATGAGACACATGGATGTCTATTACTGTACTTTCATGGTGCTTTTCTATCATTTTTTAGCTTGACAGCGCCAGTGCACATTATAGAAAAGTGCACATGCATTTGTGTTCCTCATTCTGTACGTTTTTTTAGTAGAACTATTGCTTTTCTTGTCGTCCGGTCAGTCAAACAGTGACGAGCACGTGAGCGAGCAAAGGCGTCAGCGATTATACATGAGACGATGAAGATATTTCTCATTTCAACACCTCATGTGTTCAGAAACCTGCGGGGCACAGACGGCTTTTCATCGGATAAAACGCAGTTTCATGCTTTGAATATGAGAGAGGAGATGAAGTTTAAATCAGAAACATGTGAACTGAGGCCACTTGTTTAGGTTTCTCATAAAGAACGCCGCTTTCATTCCCCATCCAGAGCTAAGAAAGAACAACAGGTGAATCACATCCAGAATAAACCAGCAGAAAGATCACGACGTGAAGAATCGCTGCGGCCTTCCTCTGCCAAATGCTTCTTATCAGCTGGAAGGAGACGGAATCAGAAGTGTTTAGAGACGAATAAACACAGTGAGATGAAACACAAACAGCCCTTCACTGCAACCAGCAGATGAGCCAGAAAATGCTTCGCGACCAGCGACAAACACACCCGTGTGGTCCGGCCTCACCGACCACCAGCTAACAGGGAACGTTCTCAGAACGTTCTGGCAAGGTTCTGAACAAACGTTCTTCCAGTAACAATAATAGAATGTTCATTCAGAGTTATCCGGTCTTTAATTAGGTTCTCAAAATGTTTATACATCGTTTACGGAACCTTTTTTTAAATGTTACTTGTTTCGGAATGTTCAGAGAACATTTAAAAGTAACATTCAACTTAATGTTTGCAAAATGATAAAATGGAATGTTCCCTTAACGTTCGCATTTTGAACATTTGGAGAACATACATAAATAACATTAATGAGAATGTTAGCGAAACCCTCTTGGAGCATGCTGGGAATAATCTACTTTATGGAAAAATGAAGTTATTCTCAAACGTATGAATATCCCTTAGGGCACACAAGAAAAAGAGATATTCAGACAGAGAGGATTCCAGATGTGCTGATTTCAGCACAGATCTACTTTACAAGAGCAGGGAAACATTGGCAACTGTCTCCGATCCACACGGCACCTTTGAGCTTTGACCGATTTGAAAACATGAGAAATTATAAACACCAGTTTATTGTTAATGGAACGAAACTTGAGCCTCCGCCCGATCCTGCTCACGTTAAACAACTTTTATTCAGACATCATAAAAGGCATTCACTTAGACTGTAAGAAGGTGTAATGCTGTTCTGAAGCTCCACTTTTATACATAAACACAAATGCTTTGTCAGGCACACACACTCTCTCTCTGGATCTCACACACACACTCACAGCAGTGTATGACACCATCACATGAACATCTCTGAAATAGATCGAATAGAATAGAAAGGGCTGAAAATCCCATTACTGCCTGAAAGGTCATGGCATAGTGCAGCGTTCCCGAGACACACACACACACACACACACACACACACACACACACGTCTGCTCCCTCACCACTGGTCTTTCTCCATGCACACAGCAGCATCACAGCAAACACAGCTCGTGATAATACCTGCTAGAATTGATTTACGCTGTGATTGGAATAAAATCAGTTTTGGAGGTGAAGTTCAAGGTTTTGCCCCCGTTACTGAGCCCCATTTCCTGCCGAATCGGCAAATATTTGCCTCCGGAGAGCCGCCGCAATCACAGAGCTCATAAAACAATCCGCCCCTGCAATAGTTTGAAAAATACAGCCTGCCGAAAAGTGTTTTATATTCCCTTTCCTAATTATAGCTCTTTTTCCCTCGTCATTCCCTCTGTTTCTCTCGCTGTTACATCACATGAATTATATTGACATTAAAGGAATAGATCGGTGAATAATCAAAATCCTCTCATCGTTCCTAACATGTTTGACTTTCTTTCTTCTGCGGAACACAAAAGGAGGAAAACTCAATCTTTTGTGTTCATTTTTTTTTTTGCCGCATCTTCTCCTTTGCATCTTCCCAGCAGAACTTTAGCTAAAGTTGCAGTAAAGTTCTCTCAAAGTTATGAACAAACGTTCTTCCAGTAATGTTAACAGAATGTTCATTCAAAGTAATCTGGCCTCAAAATGTTAGCACAAAAACATTATCTATACATCGTTCATGGAAGTGTTTTTACCTGAATCATTTAGTTGGACGTTCCCTAACGTTTTGTTAAACGTTACTACTTGTTTCAGAACATTCATTCAAAAGTAACATTCCAATAATGTTTGCAAAATGATAAAATGGAATGTGCATTTAACATACGTATAATAATTTAGTTCCCTTAATTTGCTAAATCGTGCACACGATTCACTATTTCGCTCCCTTGATTTGCTAAATCGTTCGCATGATTTAATATTTCATTCCATTGATTTGCTAAATTAGTGTGCATGATTTACTATTTCGTTCCCTTAATTTGCTAATTCGTTCCCTCGATTTACCATTTTGTTCCCTCGATTTGTAAATCGTGCGCACGATTTAGCCTACTATTTTTTTCCTGCACGTCATGTGCGGGGCTCTGTAAGAAAACATTCAAACATTATGTTTTTATAACTTAATGGAAACATAAAAAAAAAAAACGTTCTTAGAGTGTATTTTTTGTTAGCCGAGTTATTTATTCACACATTTAGTTTTGGCCAGGAAAAAACATCCAGAATCCTGAAATAGCAGACCCCTGACACTAAGTGAGAATTAATAATCAGCCGTTCTGGAAAATAAGAGGAACGGGAGAGTGGAAAGGAGAGGTTTATCTCCCAGACGGCTACTCCCATGTTGTGTGACCCCGTGGCAGACACTGGGAAAAAGATCCAGTGGGAATCTCACTATTCCAGCGATGCTCTTTTCCCTCCTGCTCTCTCGCTCTCTCACACAAAGCAGTACTGTGGTGACACTAATGCATTATCTTTCTGTTCTGGTACCTAAAATATTAATAATAAACATTGAGATATCCTTTGAGAATTTAGCATCATTACACAGTTCAAAGTATTATAATATTTTAAGAAAATGCAGCATTGCAATTCATAACACAGAGCATGAACATGCATGCTTAGCAGGCCTCAAACACTAACTGAAAACACAAAGAAAAGTACACTAGCATTCAAAAGTTTGGATTAGGATTTTTTTAAACATTTTTTTAACAATTTCTGCTTACCAAGGCTGCATTTATTTGATCAAAAATACAGTAAAAATAGTGAAATATTATTACAATTTAAAACCACTGTTTTCTATGTGAATATATTGTAAAATATAATTTATATCCAGTGATCAAAGCTGAATTTTCAGCATCATTACTCCAGTCTTCAGAAATCATTCTAATATGATGATCTGCTGCTCAAGAAACATTTATGATTATTATCAATGTTAAAAACAGTTCGCATTTTTGTGGAAACTGTGATACATTTTATTTTTCAGGATTCTTTGAATGTTTAAAAGAACAGCATTTATTTGAAATAGAATCTTTTGTAACATTATATTATGCAGTTAGTTTCACCTTTGATCAATTTAATGTATCATTGCTGATTAAAAGTAAAAACACAAATATTCTTACTGAACATACATAGTATGTACTTAAATAATACACATGTATAAATATTTTAAATACATGTGAATTTGAATCTAATGAGGAACCCAATAGAATTCTCCATAAACTGTGAAACTCGGTTTTGCTCTCGGCCAGAATCACAGCGTTCCTGAACGTGAGACGTGGCTTATACAGATTCATCCACTGGAATGTTTGTGGACGGATGGAAAAGCAGGAAAAACACACTTCAGCTGAAATATCGAAGTGTCGCATTTCTCGACTATAATCAGGGTTTTATGGTCGTTCGGTCGCACTGAAGCTCTCAGCGTCATCAAACAGACTCAGGTTCTGATCTGCGCCCACGAGAGCCGTGAAAACAGCAGTCACACCTAATATCCTGATTAAAAGACTAGTGCTAAAATCTACAAATGTGATGCAAGAGCCATTCGATACGTTTTTGTGAAAACAGGAAATCTCCCGAGGAGCGTTCTTGGACGGGACGGAGGACACGAGATATATGAGGCTTATTTACATAGTGGAAAAGGTATGATTAACTTGTTAATGTTGCACATAACTCTGTTCAGCCAATGTCAGCAAATGGGTGGATTTGTAATCAAAACTAAACGATTCTCAAGGAGAAAATGTATCCCAAAACCACAGCTGCGTTCCCAGCGTTTGTCTGTCTCTTTCTGAGCGAGCATCTAAACCGCGTGGTTTGTCAAGTCTGTGAGACGGAGCTCGTGTTTCTATATCGCATATACGGCTTCGAAAATGACACACATTTGATGCAAGCCTCGATTTAAACTTAGTGTAATCTAAGACTGTAGTCACACTTCATGTCAACAAGACACAAAGCAACAAACAAACCTCATCTATTTGCATAAAGAGCTACATTAAACCTCCAGAGGTCACGGCGTTTGACCCTTGAAACCGAAGCCTGAAGCAGCCCTTCAAAACCTCAAACATGCTTCACGTCAGCTGGAAAACAAAACAAAACACTGCGATCCGTCTGAAACACACAATGATTCAGCTGAACCAAATAAACTGGTGAATGAATTAAGATATAAAGTGAAATTCTGTGGTTCTGGAACGGGTGCAGCATTGATTCCCTAAGGTCAACATGAAATCAAAACTGAACTTATTTACTTTTCTTGATGGGATTTGTGTTGCTGTCTTATTGGGAACGATTCATTAGTGCACATTTGTACAAAAAATGTTTGCCTTCATCATCTTTCATCGAAATTATGAAACCACTTTCATTTTCAGCTGGCGTCACAAGTCTGTTTCTGACGGATAAAATCAAGTCCTGTCCTGCACTGAAAAAAATTGGTGTAGGATTTAATTTGAAACTAATTTCAATTGCTTGTAAATTTCACAAATAATTACAAAGCAAGCATGAAATTTTGAAGTCGAAGGACGCAAATAGCATTTACTTTATTTCAATAATCTTTATTTACAAGCGAAATACAGCACATCACAAAAGTAAAATGGGTTGTGAATTCATGCTGACTTGATCTTACACCCTTCAAATTTATTAATAAAGTTATGCCTGAATAAGTTGGGCTAACTCAAAAAAATTGAGGTAATCAGTTACATCAAATTTTTTGAGTTAAGTAAGCAGAACTATCAAGCTTTGAGTTTGTAGTACTCATGAATGTTAATTGCTCCTAACTTGAAGTTAGCTAACTCATACATTTTGATAGCAATTAACTAAAAGATTTAGTTAATTAACTTTTTAATTTTGAGTTCTTTACTTCACTGTAAACCCTAATAAGTTGTCAGAACTCAAAAAAGGTGAATAAGAAAAGTTAAGTTTAAGAAATAGTTATTTTGTACTCATACATTTTTATCGTTCTTAACTTGAAATATTTGAGTACAAGAATTAATACATCTAACTTAAAATTATCAGGTTATCTCAACGTAAATATTTTGCTAGCTATTACAAACTAATTAAGAAATTGGCATAACCAAACATTAATCACTACTAAATCTCCTTAATTTAAACATTTAATTTTAGCATTTACTCTCCCTTTCGAGTCCCATACGCAAAGCATGCTGGGAAATAGAAACCCCAGCTCAGTTTCAGTTAAACTTAAGTTAGTCTAAATTAAAAGAAATTAGTTTAAACAACTCAAAACAATGAAACAGTTCAGTTTACTTGAAATAAGTCAGTGTTGTGAACTCACGAGAAAAAGAAAGTTCTAAATTCTCATAACAGTTAATTTAACTGAACTCATTTAATTTAAGTTTGTCCTACTCAAACCAATTAAGTATTTTGAGCGTTAGGGTTTACAGTGTGTGAGAAAGCCTTGCGATATAAAGGGAATTAAGACAGAATAAATCCGGTCTGTGGGTCTGGCTTTTTTTCAATAACATCTGCTGTCTA
Organism: Hypophthalmichthys nobilis; assembly: GCA_037950665.1. Taxonomy (NCBI): domain Eukaryota; kingdom Metazoa; phylum Chordata; class Actinopteri; order Cypriniformes; family Xenocyprididae; genus Hypophthalmichthys; species Hypophthalmichthys nobilis. The sequence goes on along the minus strand of CM075473.1, from coordinate 1,017,767 downwards.
GTATCTTTGTTTTTCCTTCTCTCATCCGCTGCATACTGGTGGAAAACATTGGGAAATCAATAAGTAAAAGGTTTATATTCCTCGGAGGTGGAACATCCACTGTGAAATCACCCCGGGGTGACGCTTCCCATGTGTCCAGCTTTATGGACAGTTTCAATTTGTAAGTTTATCAGCTCAGCATGTGGAAACAGTGAGAAACTATAAATGAAGACCCGAGAGTCTGTGTATCACCCTTTTCAAGAACTTTTATATAACATCCGGTCATACAAACAAACAAACACACACTGATTTAATCACAGCTTCTGTGCATCTACCAGTGGAAAGTTTGTTTTTATTGCCTTTTTATGGTAGTCTGTATATCAAGACTGACTCTAAACACCCTCAGATTTCTCCTGAATTTATAAAACATGAACATGTGCGACTAAAACACTCATGTTCTGTGGTGAAAAAGACTGCATAACAATGATGGATGACAAATTCCAACCAGATTAAACACACATGAGAGAAGAACGTTCATCGAGAGCTGTAAAGGGTCTGATGGGAATGGAAAGACACTTTATTTTAAGGTGATGTAGTTACATTGTACTTACTCAAATAAGTACTGAGTAATATTAATTAACTACATGTACTTACTAGAGAGTTACAGTTTGGTTTAGGTTTAGTTACTTGTAATTATGCATAATTTACTGTTATAATGTGTAACTATGTCACCTTAAAATAAAGTGTTACCAAAATATGTTCTAAGAATGTTTTGCTACAGTTATTTCTGAATGTTCTCTTGATGTTCAAAACGTCCAGTTTAAGAAATGTTTCAAAAATGTTTTTTCTTGGTTGTGCGAACGTTAAGGGAACATTCCATATTCTTCAAACATTCTGGAAAAGTTACTTTCAAATGTTCTCTGAACATTCTAAAAATCAGTAGTAACATTTTAAGAATGTTGGACAAACGTCCAACTAAAAAAACACTGAACGATGTGTAAATAATGTTTTTGTGCCAACATTTTGAGAACATTATTAAAGACTAGATAACTTTAAACAAACATTCTATTAATTTTTACTGGAAAAAAATAGTAACTTGTACACTTTTAAGTACTATTAGTCGATCAATACAGGTTTTTTAATGGCTGATGCCAATATCTTAGAGATTTAAAGTCAAAATATATGATATCACGCTATTTAACTTTAAGATATATAAATAACACAAGCATTTCATACACTCTAAAAAGAAAAAGCTGGGTTAAAAACAATAACTCTTTAACTCTGAGATTGGGTTGTTTTTAATCCAGTGAATGGGCTGTTTTAACTCTGAGATTGGGTTGTTTTTAACCCAGCGAATGGGCTGTTTTATCCCAGCGATTGGGTTGCTTTTAACCCAGCGAATAGGCTGTTTTAACCCAGCAACTGGGTTGTTTTAATCCAGCAATTGGGTTGTTGTAACTCTGAGATTGGGTTGTTTTTAACCCAGCGAATGGGCTGTTTTAACTCTGAGATTGGGTTGTTTTAACCCAGCGATTGGGTTGTTTTAACCCAGCGATTGGGTTGTTTTTAACCCAGCGAATGGGCTGTTTTAACCCAACGATTGGGTTGTTTTAATCCATCGAGTGGGTTGTTTTAACCCAGCGAATAGGCTGTTTTAACCCAGCGATTGGGTTGTTTTAACCCAGCGATCGGGTTGTTTTTAACCCAGCGAATAGGCTGTTTTAACCCAGCGATTGGGTTAAATGTTTGCCTAACCTGCTGGGTAGTTTTTTTGGGGAACAAAAATTACTGTATTTCTTGCTTAAAATGAACCCAAAGTATGAGCTTAATTAATAATAATTAAACAATAAACTGCTTATTAAATGTTCACCTTTTGATTATTGTTTTTGCCTCTAGTAATTATGTGTCTGATTTTTAATTTCCAACCTATTTTGGGTTCATTTTATGCCAGCCATATTTTAAACAATAGTTTGGTTAAATAAAACATTGGGTTAAATAAAACATGGGTTAAAACAACCCAGTCGCTGGTTTTGTCCATTTTCAACCCAACTTGGCCCAGCATTTTTTAGAGTGTATCCTGCAATTAAATTTATATTTATTTTGCATAATATTCACTAAAACAAGTAATTTGGAAATTAATTAATGATAAGAAAAAAAAAATCTATCTGTAAACCAAACAAATGTGATTCAATAAAAATATTGTCATTTTCAAAAATAAAGGTACATAATTGCACTCAAATAAAGCAATAACAGTGAAAGATGCTTATTAGACCCCGTCTAAAAACAATCACACAGTATTTTATGTAAAATAAATAGATCTTCTGTATTCCAGAACTGCTTAAGTTTGAGTCGTTCATCCTGTAAAGCTGCTGTTGACAGAAATCTAATCCATCTATTTGTTTTAAAGGGGCTTCTGAGTTTTACGGTCCCCTGATGTTACGTTACACCAATGCTGCTTTTACAAGCACACAAGTAGCGTCGCCCCACGCCTCGCCGTCACATTAAACCTCTCGGGCGCTGAAAACAGCGTTTAGGCCTTGACCTTGTCACGTTTGGAGGGTTGGGGCTGATTTTACACCGGGGGGGAGTCGCGCTTAGGGTCCACAAAGACAAAAAGCGAGCTTGTCTCGGGTCCCTTGCCGCTAAACACTGCTGCTAATGCTCTTTGTACAGGAAGCCAGAGGAACAATGAGCTTTTCTACCCACAATTAGCTGTGCTAGAGACGCATACTAATGGGTCACACATCCAGAAACATCTCTCATTACCGTCTAACTATCGGCGATGAATAATTAGAAACTAAAACTTGAAAACTTCGAGCGGTGTGGCGTAACGTCAGGGGACATGGTGATATTTGGAGCCTGTCCTCTGTGCAGATCATCCTTCTGCATATTAAATGAGAACAGAGCAGCTGCCACGACAACCTGACCTTTGACCTCAGACTCAGACGGAACTTTCATTCACGATTCCAGCGCAGACAGAGAACAACTGCCCATTTTACAGCGGTCTTTGATCTCCATTTAACTCTACATTACTAATGAATCCTCTGCTGAATACGATGAAGGCTGGCGATGGTGGAACATGTTTTACTGTATGGATATTTAATAGCAATGCTGAAAGTGATTGAGCTTTACAGAGGTTTCAGTATATACATTTACAAGACAAATAAAATGCACTCAAAACCATAAGCTAAAAAAATTCAAGGTCAAAACTATATCATCAACATAAGAATTAAACTAATTTTTATTTTATGAATATTTTTCAATCCTTTCATACGCACCACTGTTGTCTTGTCATAAAAAGAAAAAACATTTATTTATTTATTTACAAATTTAAAAAAATACATATGTTTTGTCTGTGAATTAGTGGTAGGGATGCCCGATATGAACATTTTGGCTGATACCGATAACCGATAATTCTTTACATTTGAAAGCCGATAACCGATATATAATTTTTGAGAGCCTGAATAAAAAACAAAAGTCTCACCATTAAAAGCCATGTCCCAAGCACACAATTATAATATTCTCATTATAATTTTATGTTGCTTAAATATGACAGACTTGCGCTGTACATAACAGTATTTTCCTTTTTGAAGTGATTTCAATCATATTTCAAGCAATTCAAAACCATCATGGTGAACAGTGTGCATCTGAAGTGTCTCAGCTGAAGGAAATAATCCATTATTTATCAGCTTTAAAATATCAGCCAAATTTTCTTATCTGGACGATAACGATAACATCACCGATATGGTGGCTGATATATTGTGCATCCCTAATTAGTGGTGCAGATTTTTCACTGTCTCTTCTGGCTAATTACATCGATAAACCTGTAGGTGGCGATAAATGACTCTTTATGAGTGAATCACTTAATCATACATTCAATTGATTCATTTAAAACACTGATTCATTCAGGAATGAAACACATGGATGACTCTATGAATGAGTCATTGAATCACTCACTCATTCTGCTGTGGCTTCTTTTGAAACTATTTATGCTGGCAAAGCAAATTTAGATAAAGTAATTGACAAAACTGTGTTTAAAATGTGTTTTACTCAATATTTATTTGAGTAAAACGGCATTAGCTAAGTCACGTGATCACCTGCGACGAATCACTGCTATGACGATATTAAGAACAGCGCTGTCGCTCATGTGATAATTGCTTAAAAAACGCGATAATTCTTGAATCATACAGATGTGCAGATGCATAAAATACATGTGTATGTGGTTGTAGGAAATATATTTCCCTCTACTTCAGCATTTCTCCTGTAAAACTCAGGAGCGCGGACCCGTGACCAGCTCACCGCGACTCATTAATCTCATTCAGCCAAATATAAAGAGTAATATTTGTGTTAACTAGCCATTACCAGAGACAGGTGATAATTGAATTACTGCCGTAACAGCGGGACTGTCTGTGAGCCTTGCAGATTTTTTCCTCCCATTTCCCAAATAATGTTGTTGGAGTTTATTGGACCCAGGAGTATCCGCGCTATGACCGCGCCATAATTAGCCCTGACTGATGGCGCGTAGTTAACATCAAACAATTAGCGCACATTGTCGTTTTCAGCACAGAAGAATAAATGTGGCCGTGACTGAGGGCTCAGGCCGCTGGCTTGATGAAAAGCAGTTCTGGCATGGCCAGCAAATCAATTATGAAGGGAAAGAGAGCAGTGTCTTCTGGGTAACTGTCACTCAATTGTGCAAAGGCTAATTAATGTGTTTCCAAAACGGAGCTTTTCTTTGTAAACGGAGCAGATTTTAGGCAAAGCCTGGTTTCTAGCCAAGTTGTCATTAATTTATTCTACAGTGACTCTGTATGATTTATGACTGTAAAATCCACATCAATCCATAAGCCTTCTACAAAATCCACAACCATCTAATTAAACCGATGTGATGCTGACAGGCCAAAGACTTATTCAAACAAATAAACCAAAGAAAAGCCTACAAGAAACAGCATTGCGTTGAAAATCCTTCACCTAATTTGGTGTTCCCGCCATTGCTTGTAAATTTCTCATTGTCATATTATCACCAAATATTGGATTCGATCTTTTAGTCAACTTGTGCTCTTTCAGTTAGCACAGGTTACGTATTTCTTTTTGATCGTAGGCCTTGTTGATCTGAACTGATGCTCCTCAGTTTTTTTGAGGTAAGTGAACTTTTTTCACTAAAAAGCTCAGATTAATGAGGCCAGCATAAAATAAAATGAAATGTAAAATAACATATAATAAATAAATAGTTAAAAAAAAATCAAATAACATAGCATCAAAATAAATAAAATAAAAAATCTGAATAAATGTTGAGAATAAAGTCGTTATGTTCCGAGAAAAAAACATAAAATTTTGAAAATAAAATGTTGAGAATGAACCCATTACATTTTGAGAATAATGTTGTGTTTTGAGAAAAAACTCATTAAATTTCGAGAAAAAAACTTGTAATAAAATGTTGAGAATAAACTCATTAAATGTTGAGAATAAACTCATTAAATGTTGAGAATAAACTCATTAAATGTTGAGAATAAAGTCGTTGTGTTTCAAGAAAAAACTTAAAATAAATTTAAAATGTCAAAATAAGATGTTGAGAAAAAACTCATTAAATTTAGAGGAAAAAAGTTTAAATAAAATGTTAAGAATAAACAAAATTTTGAGAATAAAGTCGTGTTTCGAAAAAAAACTCATTAAATTTCGAGAATGAAGACGTTGTTTTTCGAGAAAAAACTTGTTAAATTTCGAGAAAAAAGTCAAAATAAAATGCTGACAATAAACTCATTAAATTTTGAGAATAAAGTCGTTGCGTTTCGAGAAGAAACTTCAAAAAAAGTCAAAACAAAATGTCGAGAACGCATTCAATCAGTGTCATGTTCTTTGCACTCTGATGATATGACAGACTTGGATCACTTAGTCAAGTTATATTTTAGGCTTTTGTTTCAATAACAAAGAAATACCATCAGCTTTAGCTAATTATAACCAAATAATACGAACTTTTAAGAGAATTTGCAAGCAGCTGGGTGTTTTTAGAAGAAAAAAACAGTCCAATTTGCACGATGTAGGCCTACTCGCAAGAACCCTGGACATTCTAAATCACTTAATGTGAAAAACGCTTAACGTGGCTTAATGTACTAAGACAGTGGCATTAAAAGACCAAACTCAGTAAACACCATACAAATAAAGCATACTATGTGCAGATGAGCGCAGAATATGAACATGAGGGTTAACATGCTTTATGTGGTGCATTTCTGAGTGAACTGATTTCAAGATTCAGTCTATAAAATAGTTCAAAGAAGTGATTAGAATCCACTCAAACTGCACGTCTGTATGATCAGACATCGGAGGCATTTGACACTGGCAGCCAATCAGACGCAACGGCACAAAAACGCCCAAATCCAGCATGGAGGTTCCGGCCGGCGGTCTCCAGAGAGACTCTTTTGAGGCCGCTAGAGCACAAAGGGGGTTTAATTATCTTGCTTTGTTATTCGCACAACAGATCTGCTTCATCCCCTTAAAAGAAGATTCCACTGTGAGCTGCTGGCCCGGTGTCGCCCCTCAAACGGACCACTGGCCACTTTGAAGCCCATTCTTTCGGCCCGTTTGTTTTTTGGGCTGAAGCCGGGAATCACGGGGGTCTCTCAGCTGGTGCGGTGGGTGTCATAGAGCTTGTGAGATAGACAGACCGCTCTGCTGTAGAAGAGAGGCTTTGAAATACTTCATGGAGACAGAGCCCTGCGGTGAGAGGCGCTGCGCTGGGAAATCTGAGCGGTTCTGTTCCTTTAGTCTGTGACTGTAAACGTCACATTTCAGAGATTCATGGACATTCAGAACCACAGCAGAGCAGGAACTATTACAAGAACTTTGAGGAGAAGGAAACAAGGAAAAGCTGCTCTTTACTAACAAAAAGCAGCATGGTATTATCTGACACATCACCGGTACTTTTCTGTAAGGCTTCTAGAGCTGTATGGAATTACAGTATAACACTAGAATAAATAAATAAATAAAATATAGAAAAATATTCAATTAAAATTTACATTAATTTTTGTGGTTGCATATTTTAAAAGAACATACCTCATTGGCAAAATAAAAATTATAAATAAAATAAAATAATTAAATAAAATACAATACAATTAAATTAAATAATAGTAAAGAAGTTCCTGAGTCTCATAATAAATAAATAAATAAATAAAGAGAAGAAAATCAATTAAATTTACAAGAATTTTTGTGGTTGCATATTTAAAAAAAAAAACATGCTTCAGTGACAAAATAAATAAAATAAATAAAAATAATAAATAAAAAATTAAATTAAATTAAATTTAAATAAATTAAATAATAGTAAAGTAGTTCCTGAGTCTCATAAATAAATATCTCTGTTCAAACTAGGTTAGGAAAAAACAGGAAGTAAAAAAGAAAAACATAAATAAAATAAAATAAAATAATAGTAAAGCAATTCTTGAGTCTCATAAATAAATATTTCAACTAAGAAGATGAGTAAAGATGGTTTGAGTTCTGGTGTGGTAAGTTATAAACTTCTAGTACTTGTCACAAACACTCTAGAAAAACTGAGTTACAAAACATGTTTTGGAAAAAAAACACAGGAAGTAAAAGAGAAAAATTTAAATTATGTCACTTTATTTATTTGTGGTTGCACCTTTGGCAGAGCTCAAGCCTGTAGGTGTTGGTTTGCCTTTGCAGTTACTCCAAAAATATCACACTGAATAAATGTCTGTGGCTTTGTTAACTGTTGTGCTTGTCTGCTGGAGATTTGCATTGAAAAACAAAGTAAACTGTTGCCACACCTTGAGTTTTCCCACATCACTCAAACCTTTATGAATATTGAGCTTTATAGGCACTCATAAAAAGAACTACTGTTGCCGGTAAAAGAGACAAAATCGCCTTTAACATGCCAAAGAACAATGGCGTTTATTCTCATTTCTTAAGGGACGTGAAATAAGTCTCGGCCTCCAGTGGCCCTTAAGTCTGACCTTGTGTACAAACCTCCACGGGCATTAATGCGATACGCCATTAGTGTGAAAAGGAATTTGTTCCGTTTACATAAGGGACGCAACCTCCGTGCCAGCAGGCCGTGGGCTCAGCGTTTTTCCAGATGGCATCGGATTAAGATCCGACCCTCGCTCCGCTTTCCGCCGTCAGGAAAGTGCCTCTTTCCTAATATATGAGTCCTCTGAGAAAAAGAGCAAAATCATGAAAACCGAGCCGTCGTACAGAGTTTTACAAGTGCCTTGCTGAAGAATGTAGATAAGAAATAAAGCAGTCATTTTATCCTTTATTGTGTTTGCTATTGCAATAAAAGTTTCTACTGTATAAAGTTGTTTTATTTGTGTTTCCCACAAGCTCGAGCCACAAAGCACGAGTTATATTTGTTTTATAATAATCATTTTGCCCCGAGCAGTAAAATCTGAAACTAAATGGAATTCGGCACAATATACGGCACTTAATAACAGCAAACAGAGCGCAGCGGGACAAAAGCATCCGCTCCTAATATTATTAATGACCCTGCTGCACTTCACGTGGAGCTTTTCCTTGTTTTTCCTTTTGTTTTTCCATTTTCCACTCCCATACAGACCATGTCCGGTCTCTAAAGGATGTATTTGCCATCGATTACTTCGGACTGCCTTCAAAGAAATTGCGAATGTAGCCTGAAGCTTGAAAGCATCAAACCTCATCCTTCCATCTCAATAATTGCAGATATGAAATGGCCCAATTTTCCTGCAAATTGCAGGTATTCCAATTCTTGCAACAATAATGGAAAATGCTACAGCTTCAAAATCGGGAAAAATGCCCTAGAATTAATTATTGTGCTATGTGACAACTGCACCTTGTCAAAGTGTGCTAAATCCATCACTTAAATGCAGCTTTCTTCAGCCAAGCACAATAATCTTCCCCTAAAGCCCGAATAGCACTTCAATCCATTTGCGGCTGGTATTAGCGCTCAGAGACTCTGATATTTCGCTCCGGAACGACACCAGCGGCAGACGTCCACTCCCGCAAATGATAGATTCTCCAAAAGCAAACAGCGCCAAAGAAAGCTCACCCGGATTCCAGGAGAGCGTTTCCCATGAAAGCGTGTCGAAAACTACCGGGTCCGATCACACGGGGGCTGGAACGGACGGCCAGACGGGCCTCGTGACTCATTAGTGGGGGATTTAGACACATGACCTGTGATTGGACATCTGGAGCAGGACTGCACTGCTGATTGGCTAAGCCAGGAGAGGAAAAAATAACACATGAGCAGTTCTCAGATGTTTGTCCTAAGAGAAAAATCTCAGAAAAGAGTTTGCATGCACTAATTTTGTGAATCCAATCTGATTTCAGATTCTGTTTATATAAACCTAAGGCCGTGTGTCCACCAAAGTATTTTTCCAGTGGCTAGCATACTTTTCCAATTGTTTTCAATGGGAGCACCACGTTTTTTTAACGTAACGAGGTGCTGAGCATCTTTTTTTATTTCATTTCTATTTCATTTCATATGTTTTAAAATTGTATTGCATATAGGCTATTTCTCCCACAATATTTACGTGCTTTTTTCCCCTCTTTCTCCTTACGCTGAGGTGAAGCGGTGATGAAATATTGTTCTTGTAAATACTTCCCACTATTTCAGTAAATTACAGTGAAGCGCAACAGTTATCATACTGGTGCTTCGCAGTGGTCAAAAAGGATTTAAACTTTGAATTTTGAATTGATCTCTTCTTGTAAACTTAGAGATATGGATTCAGATGGCAAATAAATTACCACACGACCTTGGTGTTTGTCAAAAAAAACAGTAGGTAATTCTGGCTGGGATTTTTACGTGGGTGGTGGGAGAAAAACACTGACATTCTGGATTTGGATGGCAATTAAATCACCGACTAGATGTTGAATGTTGAAATGAATGTTGAATGTAAATGTTGAAAATACCTTACGACCCTATGAGAAACAATTACTGCCCGTACAGGGCTAATGTCACCGTAAGTATAACTGTTGGTTTTGCTTTAAAGGGGTCATGAACTGCATTGTTTTATTGTTTTATAATGTTTCCTGGGGTGCACTTATAATGTTAGTATGCTTTTTACATCAAAAACTGTCATCATTTAGAAATAAAAGGCATTTTTCCTTCCCTGATTTTATCCCTCTGATTTGAACACTCTGTTTTAAGGGGCGTGTCTCTGTGAGACTTCAGTGTAAACGCCCACTGCTGTGATTGGCTGACATCTTTGCATATGAAATAGCTCAGCATTACTCTCTCGAAAACTTTAGCACGTTTTTACAGCACTAATACAGCTCTCAAGGTTAACTAATCGTGAAAAGCATTACATTTAGATCTATGGCATTATATTTAGATTGTGGCATGAAAGGTTGCAGTGATGAACATGTAGTCGATCACAGACATGTTGTTGAGCTCATGAAAGAAGTGATCTCGTCATTGAAACTCAATTTCTGCACACTAACGGATGCTTTCATCATAACTAACAGTGCAAACTTGATGTAACTAAGAGATTTGTTGAATAAAACGGGAGTTTTGTTTGATTGACAGCTCCAGCGATTGTAAAGGCAGCGTTCTTTTTTAATCGCTTATATATAATTTAATCACAGTGTAAATAACAGATTATTTTCGTCCTACTAAGAGAAACAACGTGAAGTTGAGCGTTTAGTCACTGGTTTGATTTACTGACACACAGACAAAGATCATCTGACTGTACATGAATCATTAATATCAGATCAGGCATTAGAATTAACACAGTTAATAAAAGTCGTAAAAGTCTGTTTGCACCGAAATGCGATTGATTTACCAAAGAATCCACAGTGAAATGAACCGAATACAAATAAATAAAGCTCAACTGAGACATTCACATTGTTGAATATAAATATTCCTAGCATTAGGATCCTTTGAAAGGTAATGTTATTTTAGTCCTGTATCGCTCTTCTCTCCTCCTCATCTCACTAACACACCAGTGGGCGGGGCTAATGTTGTAATGATGAAGTGGGCGTTGATTTCTTCTGTGGAGGCGGAGTTTCACCTATCTATAGGCACATTTGGGGACGAGTCGTTCTGAAACTTACAGGATATTCTTATAGTACGATGACCTCTTATATATCAAAAGCTCAAGGAAAAGTTGATTTTTCAATTCATGACCTCTTTAATAACATATCCAATAAGAAAGCTGAAATTTAGATCAGAAGAGCTTTTTAGCAAATATTCAGTATCTATTCTCTCATCCACTGACCAGTTCGTAAGACATGAGATGTAAATAAACATGCACATTTGATTGAGAAAATAGTCAGATTCAAGCATTTACATGCTTATTTTTTCCTGTTGATTGGATTATTTTAGCTCTCTTTCAATTAAGTCATCAATCTGATTATAAACGGATCATTTGTGTGCATGCAAACATAGCTAATGTCTCAAACTGTGCTCAGATTTACTAACATTCCGAAGTGTGCAATCAAAAGTCTCAATTAGATGATCCGTTTTTATTTCTCCAAAAGGATTTTAATCCAAAAACAAAGTTATCAAATTGAAACATAAATTTGTCTCCTGAGCTACAGAGAGACTGTGCAATAAAATTACGTTCTGGGTGATGAAAAATTAATGCATTAAAACCTGGATCTTTTCATGCACATATTCAATTTAACTTTGCTTTAATTTATGGCACTTATTATCTTTTTTAGAATATCAAGCTAAAAGAAGCAGCATCATAAGACAACCACGACCAGACAACAATCTATCATGGGTATCAAGGCTTCAAGCACTGCTCTGATTTATTCTAAAGATTATTCTGCTCATCACTGAAAATCAAAATGTCACATCACACAGAACAATGAACTATTGAAGACAAATAAAGCTCCTATTTAGCACAGAAGCGACTACAATAACGCCGGCGAATAGTTCACTGTACGCTTCAGGTCGCCGGGTGCATGTGACTCGCTTTGAGAGGCCAAAATAACTCTCTTCTCCACTCAATACAACATCTGCAATGTGCAGGAGGAAAACATACTTGTGACCTTTTCTTGATGAAAATACAGGTATTAATGAGGCATATTCCAAATGATACAAACATAATCCATAACCTATGACGCACAGATACTTACGAGGAACTGAGTTAGATGATTCGATTATGTGTGGTGCAACTAAACATAAAACAAAAGGTCATTTTAATATTCTGCCCACATAAAATGGCAGTGTTGCATTTGCATACTGTGACTCAGAGTATTTCAAGGGGACGGTTAAAAAATGGTTCCAAATGTTTATAAGAGCGCACGGTCCTGGTTATAAAACCTCTGATCCATTAACCTACCTTTGACCCTATGACATACTGTGATGCACACCTACATGTGTATAAAATCAGAAGCTTCATCAGGTTAAAAGCAGGATTCCTCCTGTTTGATTGACAGCCTGTACTGAGGCGGTTACAATTACACCAGCACACGTCGGGTAATTACACACGATGCGGCTCGTTGGGCTCGCTGCAACCTCTCACCCTTTTACTCTAGTGATGTGCAGAAACATTTCCTGCATTAGCCTGCATCACTGACTGACAGAAACAGGCCGATTCACACCAAGACCAAATCAGTCATTTACATTCACAAATCATTTACATTATGCAACTGCCAACAGCATACAGTGCATTCAAATTTAAAGATGTCCTTGATTCTGATTTCACTTTTTTAACTTTAGTTAGTGTGTAATGTTGCTGTTTGAGCATAAACAACATCTGTAAAGTTACGACACTCAAAGTTCAATGCAAAGGAGATATTTTCTTTTACAGAAATCGCTGTTTTAGGACTACAACAAATGGCTGGTAGGGACTACAAAAAGCAAAATTTACCTAAACCCCGCCCCCGAGAACACACAACAAAGGGGGCGGGGCCATGTTGGGCTGCTTTAGAGAAGAGGAAGAGTTGTTGTAGTAGAGTGTTGTTGACATGCCGCCATTTTACACCGGACTGCTTCACAAACGAGGGTCAATTCAACGCTGGATTTGCACAAAAGATTAACATGACGGCACATGCTAGTCGATGAGTTGAATCAACTCCACAGCAACTACATAAATTTATCCACTAACCATTCAGAAACATCTAAAAGTTGTAACTTCTTCCTGAGTCTCTCCATCAGTGTCGACTCCGGTTTGAACAATGTAAGGCTGAACACCGTTACTGACAATCCTCATTTTGGCTGCGTGAGATTCTCCAGCTTTGTTGTTGTTGAGTGACCAAAGCGTGAGCCGTTAAAGCTCCGCCCTCTTCTGGAAAGGGGGCCGGGAGCAGCAGCTCATTTGCATTTAAAGGGACACACACAAAAACGCCGTGTTTTTGCTCACACCCAAATAGAGGCAAATTTGACAAGCTAATCCATCCATCCATCCTTGGAAAATAAAAATTACAGTATGTATGCATTAATTAAAAGCTTTAAAAACAAAGCTTTTTGATGTCATTTTGATGTTACTATCCAGTCAGTGACATGAAGCATCTATGCACTTTTACACTCAAGACAATAATGAAGCAAGGAAAGTGTGTGTGTGTGTGTGTGTGTGTGTGCTGTAGGGATGATCCCTGGACAAACAGTGACCTTGAAAGAAGATTTGAGAGACGTGAACGACAGACACTCGCCCCCCGTGAGCACTAATGCGCCCCTCTCTCAGAGATAATTACTCACAGCAGGGTAAAAAAGGGGGAATTTCCTTAATGACAAGCTTTTAAAACACGACAAGAAATACAGTATCGTGGACTGGACATGGGCAAAATGCCATGCCACCCACCAGATGGTGTCTAATCGGGGTGGCACCATAGCAAGAGGAAATAAAAACAGCCACCAGACCGACCACACCCCAATAAAACACTCGCCCAATCACCTACAACAATGAGGACAGACACAGTTTTAATTCATACGTGAACACACGGCCACTGCTTAAGAATGAAATACATGTGCAAATAAAGAGCCTCAAATTTTACATTTAACTTTCTAAAATCTAAGAAAGAAGAAATTGAATGCTGGTTAACATTAATGCAACTCACATTCAGCTCTAAAACACCCACTATTCATCATTCAATCGACTCTTCATGATAAAATCAAGTCACGCCCTACATATGTTTTCACGTTGACTTTAATAACAATAATATCTAGCATATCATGCAGACAGCTGACTTCAGTGCGTGTTTGTGTGTGTCTCGTCTGTCGAGTCAGCAGGACTCATCATGAGCTGTTTGGTTTGGATCAGCACGGTTCAGGCGGGTTGACTTTACAGCCGCTGTTAACAAAAGAAATGTGTGTGTATGACGGAGAGCTGAATATATGAACGGCAGAGACTCAATATGAGCACATTCCACATCTATTGTGCTTCCTCTTTCACCGCAAGACACTCCTGTGAAAAAACTCTTTCCATCTATGCAAACATGTTTCATTCATCTTACTGAGCTGATATATAATGTTTAAACTGTTAATGTGCCTAACTGCATCAACGCAAAGACTCGTTCATTTCTATTTCTTAAAATTTACTGCAGGTTTTACTGTCAAAATGCATGATAAAAATGAATGTATCTATTAAAGTGTAGAGTTTGTGTAAGGTTGTTTTAAGTCAGCGATTGGGTTGTTTTAACCCAGCGAATGGGATGTTTTAACCCAACAAATGGGATGTTTTAACCAAACGAATGGGTTGTTTTGACCCAGCGAATGGGTTGTTTTAACCCAGCGAATGGGATGTTTTAACCCAACGACTGGGTTGTTTTAACCCAGCGAATGGGTTGTTTTGACCCAACGATTGGGTTGTTTTAACCCAGCGACTGGAATGTTTTAACCCAGCAAATGGGTTGTTTTAACCCAACGAATGGGTTGTTTTGACCCAGCGAATGGGATGTTTTAACCCAACGAATGGGATGTTTTAACCAAACGAATGGGTTGTTTTGACCCAGCGAATGTGATGTTTTAACCCAACGACTGGGTTGTTTTGACCCAACGATTGGGTTGTTTTAACCCAGCGACTGAAATGTTTTAACCCAGCGAATGGGTTGTTTTAAGTCAGCGAATGGGTTGTTTTAACCCAACGAATGGGTTGTTTTGACCCAGCGAATGGGTTGTTTTGACCCAGCAAATGGGTTGTTTTAACCCAGCGAATGGGATGTTTTAACCAAACAAATGGGTTGTTTTGACCCAGCGAATGGGTTGTTTTAACCCAGCGAATGGGATGTTTTAACCCAACGAATGGGTTGTTTTGACCCAGCGAATGGGTTGTTTTAACCCAGCGAATGGGATGTTTTAACCCAGCTATTGGGATGTTTTAACCCAGCGATTGGGTTGTTTTAACCCAGCGATTGCGATGTTTTAACCCAGCAAATGGGTTGTTTTAACCCAGCGATTACGATGTTTTAATCCAGCGAATGGGTTGTTTTAACCCAGCAAATGGGTTGTTTTAACCCAGCGATTGCGATGTTTTAACCCAGCAAATGGGTTGTTTTAACCCAGCGATTACGATGTTTTAATCCAGCGAATGGGTTGTTTTAACCCAGCAAATGGGTTGTTTTAACCCAGCGATTGCAATGTTTTAACCCAGCGAATGGGTTGTTTTAACCCAGCGATTGCGATGTTTTAACCCAGCGAATGGGTTGTTTTAACCCAGCGATTGCGATGTTTTAACCCAGCGAATGGGTTGTTTTAACCAAGCGATTGCGATGTTTTAACCCAGCGAATGGGTTGTTTTAACCCAGCGAATGGGATGTTTTGACCCAACGACTGGGTTGTTTTAACCCAGCGATTGGGCTGTTTTAACCCAGCAAATTTTTTAGAGTGTACATTTAGAAATTGCTAGTAATTTTCACAAAGAAATGGCAAGTAACATTAAAGTAAACATTACATTTTGATAAAGAAAGACTGAAATAGTATCTGCTTGTAAAATGTACTTATATAATCTTATTTACAACAGTATATAATTCAAACTGGTCTTAGTGGTTACCAAAAAGATAAAAAATAAAATAAATAAAAGTATTTTAACATTAAAAAACACTTACTTTAAATGGTAAAAGTTGTTCTCAAAAAGGCAAATGACTTCACGTCTGTCTCACTCCCTCCAGCAGCCGAGACTTTAATTAAAGTGGAACGGCTACATCATCTGAGCTTATCTGGAAATACAATCGGATTCTCAACCTCTGTACGTTAAATATATAGTGACTCTCAGAGAGAAAAGCCCTTTCTCTGTGCTTTAATCACAATGCAGATGTGATATTGACTGGTCATTTTGTGAGTCAGGTAATGGCAGCAGGATATTAAAAAAGGGAAAGAGAGAGGGGAAAAAAATCAATGTGCTGTGCTTTAATTCTGCAGACTCATTTCTCAGCGCAGGTGCAAAGAGCGTTTCACAGGACACGGAAAAGCACCAAAACGTTCCCACTTCGGCAAACTCTCGGGGGAGTTGAGTGAGAATGAATAGCGTCCGCTGACAGTGCTGTTTATTTTGCACACACAGTCTGAGTTTTAACACCCAGGAATTATGCAAATCATGTAACAGCACAAACACACCCATGAATATTTGGCAGCGGTTTTTACACTAAGTGTAAAGTGCAAATATGCTGGACCTTCTGCCAGCTACAGTATCTGAGTCGTTATCCAGATACTGTAGAGAAAATAACCTTTGCAAATAGACACTGTGTAAGTAGTGTAAATAGATTTTGGTTCATTCACATCAAGGATGATAATATATCAATAACAATATAGTGCTAAATATAAAAGAATCCCCTTAATTTAGCATCTTTCAGCAGACACTTTTCTGTGACATTCTTTAAAATACTGAAATATAAATATATGTCTGATTCGACATGATATAATGAACTGCAGCAACGATTGCTAAAAAATTAGTTTTTTTTAAACAAAATTCATTGCAGAGTGAATCGGCTCCTGTCTGCAAAATGGATTTACAGCAATCCAGTGTGAATGTGAGCAAGGGTTCAGTGGTACTTTTCTCTGTGAATAAAAAGAGCCACATGAAGAAAAACCCAAAAATAATAATCTCATTAAAGAGAAAGTCCTCTTTGAAGCGCGCCGTCACTCAGTAGCTCCTATGACCTACATCGTATTCATTCTAGTAAGCACCAGATCAAGGCAACAGAAGTCAGATTTAACAAAGCATTTCCTCTTCATGCATAGTGATACAAGCCGTCTTTCCTTATTGGCTCACTTGTGCTTTCACGTCCTTGGAAGATCGTTCTGTAGGCGCTGGTTGGTCCGTCGGTCGGGCGGTTGGTTGGTTGGTGGCAGAAGCTGAGCTCCAGCATTGCGTGCCAAAAGCCATCAGGGAAAAACTCAAAAGCCAAAGTCACGTGATTCACTCAACCCACACGCCGCCCCCCGCTCTCTGATCTCCAGACACCGGCCACTCATCGACACGCCACGGCCCTCGGCCTCCACCCAAACCAGACACCATCAAACCCAAAAGAGATTCAGGCACCTGAAAACTCTCTACTGTCTCTAACAGATCACAAAACGACAACAACAGACATGAAGAAATCAGTGAAACCTTCAAGAAAGGAGAATATTTTAAAATACGACAAGGCTTAACATAAGATGAGCGTAGAAATATTTGAGCGTTTACTATGCAAACCACACAATAATTACGCTAAAACATTATATAGACTAGAAAAAACACCTACTATGAAGAATACAATACATAAATATGAATTTCATAGCTTGTTGGTCAAATTTAAAAAGTAATATATCAAGAAATTTAGAGGAAGAAAACTACTGGAAAATGAAGAGAAACCACAAGGACATTTATATAAGAAAAATATGATATACAACCATTATTATCAAGATGAAATAGAAAAAAATATATATTAAAAATAAATAATGTGAAACAATGTATAAAAAGACATGATAATTATGTATATTTTCAGAATTTAAAAACTACTATATATATATATATATATATATATATATATATATATATATATATATATATATATATATATATATATATATATATATATATATATATATTAGTAGTTTTTAATAATTTTAATTATTATCAATATATATATAAATATATAATGACATTTTGCCAGCTATATTCTATATTATCTGGGTAAATATCTCAGAAAAATAACCAGAATTTAGCAAATTATTGACCAAAATAACAAAAAAAGCCCAAATTTATTTTTAAAAACCTAATTATTTTATTTATTTTAGTTTTTTTTTTAATTATGTTAAGTTATTTTGGATCAAATTGTGGTAAAAAAAAAAATTTATTAAAGTGAAGCAAAAAACATTTTTAAATAATATACAATATAATAATAATAATTGACCCATAATAACTTAATATACACAAAAACTTCCAAAAAATTCCAAAAAATAAAAGAAGCAACATAAAAGTACTGTGTACTATATTAAATGGTTACACTACCCTCTTCAGACATTTTAATGTGACGTGCAGATCATTGTGCTGATAAAAGTTCATTTAAGTGCCGATACTTACAATAATTTAAAACAAAGAGTTCATTAGGAGAAACGGCCATGCAGTGCAAGATCTCGCTCCTAAAGAATGCAATTGCTGCTTTCATAATTGACAGTTACATCTTTTTAATTACATGATGGCTCAAGCTATAATGAGGCGAATGAATGATGCAAATAGCAAAAAGTCAAGAAAATAATCATCAGTGGGTTTTATCAGCAGGGTACGATCGTTTCCACAGCGTCTTGTGTCCGTGAATCCTAAACAAGCAGAGAACTCAATTAACACCACAGCAAGAGCAGCAGAAATAATCTATAAGCGCCCGAAGCTGCATAAGATCCTGCATGAATCTGTGGAAACAAAATCATATGGGGGGTCCAAATGTACCGGACCCCCATTTAACTCCATCTGAAGGAGCTGATTTCCCAAATCCAGAGAGTTTCAGAGCAGACTTCATGAAGATGACACCTATAATGTGGTGATGGGGATTTAGCGCAACACGATATGATGATTTACACAATATTATCAAGACGGAGTGAAAGAAAAACTAGGGATGCACGATATATTGGTCACCATATCGGTATCGGCCGATATATGTTCATTTTTTAATGTTATCGCTATCGGCCAAATAAGAAAATTTGGCCGATATATTAAAGCCGATAAATAATGGATTATTTCCTTCAGCTGAGACACTTCAGATTCACACTGTTCACCATGATGGTTTTGAATTGCTTGAAATATGATTGAAATCACTTAAAAAAGGAAAATACAGTAAAGTGCAACATGTGCAGCGCAAGTCTGTCATATAAGATACATAATATTATAATGAGAACATTATAATTGTGTGTTTGGGACATGGCTTTTAATGGTGAGACTTTTGTTTTTGTAATCAGGCTCTCAAAAATTATATAAAAAAATTTTGATGTTTATTTATCGGCCAATATATCGGTTATCGGTTTTCAAATATAAAGAATTATCGGTTATCGGTATCGGTCAAAATTTTCATATCGGTGCATCCCTACCACTAATTCACAGACAAAACAAATGTATTTTTTTAAATATTTATTAAATAAATAAATGTTTTTTTTTTCTTTTTATAACAAGATAACAGTGGTGTGTATGAAAAGATTTTCAAATATTCATAAAATAAAAAGTAGCGACTTCTGAATATTGTCATACCAGTGATTCGTCGCAGGTGATCACGTGACTTAGCTATTGCTGTTCACAGTTAATAAACAAGTTAATATTGAGTAAAACAGATTTTAAACACAGTATTGTCAATTAATTTATCTGTATTTGCTTCATAAACGTAAATAATTTCAAACGAAGCCCAACAGAATGAGTGAATGATTCAATGGCTCATTCATAGAGACACACATTTGGTTCATTTGGAATGAATCAGTGTTTTGAATGAATCGATTAATTCAATCATAAAGAGACATTTGTTGCCACCTACAGGTTTATCGATGTAATTAGCCAAAAGAAACAGTGAAAAATCTGCACCACTAATTAGGGATGCACGATATATCGGCCACCATATCGGTATCAGCCGATATATGTTCATTTTTAATGTTATCGTTATCGGCCTGATGAGTAAATTTGGCCTATAAATTAAAAACGATAAATAATGGATTATTTCCTTCAGCAGAGACACTTCAGATTCACACTGTCCATCATGATGGTTTTGAATTGCTTGAAATATGATTGAAATCACTTAAGTACAAAGCGAGTCTGTCATATAAGCTTCATAATATTATAATGAGAACATTATAATTGTGTGTTTGGGACATGGCTTTTAATGGTGAGACTTTTGTTTTTGTAATCAGGCTCTCAAAAATTATATAAAATTTTTGATTTAGATTTATCAGCCAATATATCGGCTTTCAAATATAAAGAATTATCGGTTATCGTATCAGCCAAAATTTTCATATTGGTGAATCCCTAAAAAAAAACGACCAATAAACTTGATGAAATTAAAATTGTACGTTAAAAAATTGTAATAATGGATACATTCTCCTCATTTAAATAATTCCCACCCAAAATAAAGGGGCGGGGCCTGGTTGAGTTAGTTAGTAGTGTGTTGAAACTGGCGGTTATGGTAAGGAGCGGGACATTTCCCAAACACCAATCACAACACACTGCTCCATCCGACCAATCAGAGCACACTGTGCTTTTCAGAAGGAGGGGCTTCATAGAGACAGGAACTAAACAGAGCGTTACTGACAGACTGGGAAGAGAGGAGCTGAACAATGGAGAATATGAGGAAAATAATCAACATTCAAGCAGGAAAACCTGTTCTAGTAGAGGCCAAAAACAACATCAAGACTTTGTAAAAGCGAATAATAGAGGGTCTTTCATATTTTGACAACAGTGATGTTGTTTTGGTGATGGTGGACATTAATAACTCATGTCTTTGTTGGTGATTTGACTTGTGTCTTCTGAAGGTGCTCTCACTGAGAAAGCGCTCATAAATTCTCTTTATATGTTTCCTGGACACGCAGAGACTAATGCGTCTATCAGATGCTTTATGGCTGCATTGTAGCTGCTCATACATGCCATAAAAGCATTGTAAAGTCAGCTTGGATGGAGTGCTTTTCTTTAGACCACTAATTGCTCACGCAGCAAGACACATTTTTACGGGTGTATTACCTCATCTCTTTATGGAAATATTTATGTTTCTGTCCAGAACGAATGTTTTATCATTGCTGGTTGATTTTGGATGACGGTTTGTCTTTTACTGGCAGAAGTGTCTGGATTTGGCTGCAGATCGCATGATTTGATCAGTTACTGTAAACAAAAACAAGTTTGGATAAACAAATTAAGCAATACGTCAGTTTGTAATTAAAATGCATGAACTGCAATATGTGTGTGTTTTCGCTGTACGTGAGTCACCATAAACATGCCCTCATGCATTTGTTTCTCAGGTGTCGTGTTCACCTGAAGATTAAGAATTTCCCACAAGCTTCTTTGTAACCGTTGTGTTCGGTTGCTTCTTAAGCTCACAGGCTAGTAACTAAATCCCAGCAGTCTTTGTTCAGAAACACAAAAGACATGGTTTCCGTGGCTGGGAGTTGGACAACTGAGGGTTGGCAAGGTGTAAAACAAACTCAACCTAAGGCCATGTGTGCACTTTTAATTTGAGACGGACCGTGTTTCTGCCAGGTAAATCTGTGCTGCACAAAAGGAGCACTAGAGGAGAAACCGATGAGACTTAATTAGAGGCTGCTAACTAATGACATGGTTTAAGCTTTCACTTTAAGAGCAGTCGCTGGAATGCGAGCGACACAAAACTTGCAAAACTGAAGTTTTCTGCATTGTCACAATACTGTATTTACATTTGGCTATTGGGAAGGGAATTACACTGTTGGCCAGGAATAAGTTTGGAATAATTAAGTCTCTTCTACTCACCAAGGCTGCATTTATTTGATTAAAAATACACTAAAAATAGTGAAAATTTTTTGTAATTTAAAATAACTTTTATGTATGTGAATATATAGTAAACTGTAATTTATTTTCAGCTTCATTACTCCAGTCTTCAGTGTCACATGATCATTCAGAAATCATTCTAATATGATGATCTGCTGCTCAAGAAACATTTATGATGATTATTATTAATGTTGAAAACAGTTGTGCTGCTTATTATTGTGTAAATCAATTCAAACGTTTTTTAAAGGACATTAAATAGATCAAAAGTGACAGTAAAGACATTTTTATTTCAAATAAATGCTGTTCTATTAATCAAAGATCCTGAAAAATAAAATGTATCACAGTTTCTATTTTTAACATTGATAATAATCATAAATGTTTCTTGAGCAGCAGATCATCATATTAGAATGATTTCTGAAGGATCATGTGACACTGAAGACTGGAGTAATGATGCTGAAAATTCAGCTTTTCATCACAGGAATAAATACCATTTTAAAGTATATTACAATGGAAAACAGTTATTTTTAATTGTAATAATATTTCACAATTTTATAAAATAAATGCAGCCTTGATGAGCAGAAGAGACTTCTTTCAACTTACTCCAAACTCGCTAGTGTAAATCAGCAAGAAAATAAAAAGCGTGACAAGTTATTGCCAATGACGCATAATGCGCAGCTCTATAAACACCTCAACGCTGGACCGTCAATATAATTAATTTAGCATGTAGATCTGATCCTGATTACCACCGAGATCTGTTCTGACCAAATATGGCTGGCAAAAAAAAAGGAAAAACTTTTCTTTTTCCAATTACTATTGCACCAGAGCGACTCAAGAATGCTTTGAAACAAAAAGCAAAGCCACAATTGATGCCAGCCATTTTTTTTTTTTTTTTTGTGCTGTTCTCTCTAGTCATCGGCAGGCTGTAAATCTTCAGAGAGTCGATATTCCAGCTCAGCTCAATGTCAGCGCTGGTTACGCCTGATGCAGCCGGACCGCCTCCCCGTCCCGAGATTGCGTCTGACCCCTGCACGCAATCCTCCTGCCCCAACAGCCCTCGCATCGCGCCTGCCTGCACTTTCCCTTCACATTACTTCTGCTATTCTAACTTTTCCACTTCTGAGCAGCATCAATTATGCACTAGAATAACACAGGCCCCAGCCCGGGCGATATGACATAAAGGCCGATTATGGCCGTGAATAATTCAGGCACCTTCGTGCCATGTAGCTCTTACCAGCGATACGGCGACAGAGGCAGGACTAGTGTGAGGAACGTTCCTGCCGTTTTTAGCTGGAGGGAAAGTCGTATTACTGAGCGCCGCAGCGGTTTCTGGGCATTGAGAAACTCTGCTGCATCTATCGACACTTGGCTAAGAGCGACACGGCACTTCGACAGACAGGATTTCTGTGGTGAGTTGCTAGGAAAGGGGAAAACATTTGGGGAATAAAAGTCTACAGAACAAAAAGAGTATTTTTTTTAGCTGAATATTGAGCGTGGAAGATTAACAATCAGCTTGTATATAATGATATTTACCTTTACACTGCAAAAAAAATCTAAACATCCTTAAATCAAGATACATTTACTGGAGAAGCAAAATGACTTTGTTTGAAAAATGAATCAAAATGAAGTGAGTTTGTGTTTAAAACAAGAACAAATATCTGCCAATGGAGTCAGAAAAATGAGCTTAATTCAAAGGGAAAACAAGATTATTTTTCTGACGCCATTTGCACATTTGTTTTTCTTGTTTTAAGCATAAACAAACTTAATTTTGATTTATTTTTATAAACAAGACTTAATATCTTCAGTGATTTTGTTTCTCCAGTAAATGCATCTTGATTTAAGAATGTTTAGATATTTGAAAACAAGACAAAAAGTGCAATCTTGATCTAAAAAGGCCCCGTCCTACATCTCGCCATTAAATACACATGCAAACAACCACAGAAGTAACATTTGAACCCTCAGATTTCACGGTCACCTTTGCCGTTTCAACACGGTCGCCTTGACCTCATTTCTTCAGGATTGCGTGCGAAGGTTTGCACAGCTTGAACTGTGAGATCACAAACAGCTCTTAATATTTTATACACTCGCCACCATCACACTCAGCTTCGCTGTCTGCACCAATCAGACCGCAGGAAATGCTGAGCTTCCATTGGCTGATCGTCTCCCTCAAAACACATCACAGTCTTTCTTCTGCAGGTTGAGTTCAGAAGATTTGTACACACACAAAAAAGGGGGAATAAAACCATGAAACCCATTTCAAAACACAGCTATTAAAACGTGAATATGGAAACCATAAGAGTACAGATGTGCTACCATCAGATTTTACATATTTTATATATATAAATATAAAATATTTAAACACTTTCATTGAGTGCACAATATTTAAATGCAAGATAAAATGAAAAATATATATATATGTGTGTGTGTGTGTGTGTGTGTGTGTGTGTGTGTGTGTGTCAAATGCACTGAAAAATAAGTATGAATAACAATAAAACTATATCTAATGTATATTTATGTATATTTTTTTAAACCATTAAACATTTTCATTGAGTACACAATATTTAAATGCAAGAAATATATGTGTGTGTGTGTGTGTGTGTGTGTGTATATGGTCAAATGCACTCAAAAATAATAAAAATAATAAATAAAATATAAAAAATAAAAATGTATATTTATGTATTTTTTTTAATTAATTAAACCTTTTCAATGAGTGCACAATATTTAAACGTTTAATATTTATATATTTATATAGATTTAATTGCAATTTAATTTAATTATATTTAAATGCAAGAAAT
Source organism: Hypophthalmichthys nobilis (assembly GCA_037950665.1). NCBI lineage: Eukaryota > Metazoa > Chordata > Actinopteri > Cypriniformes > Xenocyprididae > Hypophthalmichthys > Hypophthalmichthys nobilis. Next base: position 993,160 of record CM075473.1, on the reverse strand, counting down.
AACTAACATATACATAAATATATATATATATATATATATATATATATATATATATATATATTTATTAAATTATTATAAAATGATTAAATATTTAAATATATATATATTTAAAACAATAAAAATAATAATAATATATAAATTTAGCAAAATAGTTATAGAGTTTAAACTTAATTGTCAACTTCCCACAAGTATTTAATGTCAATGGGCAAGAAACACTTTTTTATAATAATAATAATAAATATAATTATTATTATTATTATTATTATTATATGATTTCATCCATTTCTGACAGTTTTATTATTACTTATTATTATTATTAAATGAGATTGAAAGATTTGCATCTTACAAATTTTAATTTAACAATGCAGATTTCTATAGCTAAATAATTTCTGCTTGAATATTTTTGTTTCATAACAATTAATGATGCATTCAGTTAATTCAGCATTTCATTATATTTACACATTTATTGTTTCTTACATCAGTAAAATAATTAGAAGATTACTGATGGTTAATACAGACACACAGACTTTTAATCTCAGAAAATGTAATCAAATCTTAAAATGCTTTCTGTCTAATGCGAATATCCCTGGACTCCAGATATTTCCTTCATCCACGCAACCGAGTATTATTCATATTTACACATCATCAGCCACGAGGTGTGAACTTTTAGTTTAGACCTCTGTCTTCACAGTCAATGAATCCACCTTCACCATCTGGATCTGTGTGATCCGGCATTAACTAACCGTCAGTCACCCGCAGTAGCAACAACACTGGGCCTAAATCAAACACTCGGGTGCAGGAGACACCCCGACAGCCCCCTAAAGCCCTGAGCCTATTACAGAAAATGTAAAGGGCCAGTAATCCCCGATTAGTCCAGAGAGAGAGGAGAGAGAAGCCGCCCCAGATGGCCTCTTCCGTGCAGACCGGACCATTGAGCACCGAGGGGGCAGAAAAACAGCTCAAGGTTTGGGAAGCAAAGAGATCAGCAGCCAAACAAACACAGCTTTAGAAACAGATCCTGGCGGGACACGGTGAACGCATCATCTTCAAATCTTCGGTCAGGAGCATTTCAGTCAAACGCAAACGCAAAAACTATCAGAAAAGCACAATTAAACGTTCTCAGCCACTGAAAGAAACAGGGCAAATTTATAACTTAGTTTCTGCAGACTTCCAAAGACACTCCAGGGTTCCTCTTAAGTCTTATTTATCTCATTAGGCCTTTAACACTGATTAATATGAATGCCGAATGTGAGCAGGAAGGTTTCTATGGAGGAGAGGAAGGGGGATTAAAGAGGAAAGGGTTTTGTGTCAGTAGACAATGAGCCGATGGCTTTTTAAGCCCTTTAGTGACTCCACGCCATTACCTCATGAATGAGGAGACCTCGAGTCACTTTACTCCCAGAGACACTAAACAAACAAACCTCTGTCAGACCCACTCGCCCCGGAACATCAACAACACGCCGGCATTTCCAGGTGATCCTGGAGGATTTACTCCAACGGCAAACTAGTTTTCATAACAGCAAAATCTGAGAGAACAACGTCAACAAACTTCAAGTTTTAAGTTGTCAAACATACTTGACCGCACACTAAAGACAAAGAACACTGTTTTACAAACCGAAGGCTTTTCGTTATACAAGACCGGTCAAAAGTTTGTCACATCTACTCGTTCTGTTCTAGACTGTTAAAACTGTAATTTAATCAACTATAAAATTACACAAAAGTAACTACGGAATGAGAATTAACTCATTATTTAAAATAACAACAATAAATGTATTAATATAAAAAAAATAAAATAAAATATCACAATATTAAATAACATTAAAATAAGTAAAAAGTTGCATTTTTGTAAAGAATTCAACTGTATGCAGAATTTCTATTTAACTTTATTTTAAGCAAATAAAAAGGTCCTTAGATCTTGAGCAACAAATTCAGATAGCTCATAAAATAAAATTAAATTAAATAAACAAAAATAAATTAGTTATATATATGTGTGTGTGTGTGTGTGTGTGTGTACTGTATATATATATATATATATATATATATATATATATATAAATTTAAAATAAATAAAAAACTTCAACTAAAAATAAGTTCATATATATTAATATTTATATTTATATATTTTATTTAAACACAACAATACAATTAAATACAATTAAATTTAAATTAAAAAATTAAGTTACATTTTTGTAAACAATTCAAATGTAGGCAGAATTTATATTTATTTTTATTTTAAAGCTTTTAAACAATCTAGATCTTGAGAAACTTAAATTCAATCGAGTTTATCTGATTAAATAAATACAATTTTAAATAATAGTTAACAAACAAAAAATAAATAAAAAATGTTTATATATTTTTTATTTATAAAATAAATTTAAACGATTAATCGTGATTAATCACATCTAAAATAAAAGTGTTTCCATAATATATGTGTGTGTACTGCGTATATTTATTTTATATATATATATATATATATATATATAGACACACACACATGCATGTATATATTTAACAAAAATATTTATATTTTTATATATAATATAAATTATATATAAACATATAAATATGCATGTATACATGTAAATATTTCTTAAAGAAATACATGTATGTGTTTTTTTATTTATTTTTAATTTTATTTTTAACTTATTTAATATTTATATATTTTATTTAAACACACAACAAAAAAATAAAATCAACAAAAATGTTCATTTTTGTGAAGAATTCATATGAGGGCAGAACCAAATTAATTTGAAGTATTTAATACGAAGGCTTCAGATCACAAGGTCTTTAGATCTTCAGAAACATCCCTTCAGTCGAGTCTATCTGCTGCTCTACACGCAGGGGAATCTGAGTGTTTTGGGAAACGTTTCTTTGTGCTTTGTGCACGGATCCAGAAATCTTTACAACAACAGTGACGGCTGATACTGTATCTTGGGTGCAACAAAACACCCCTCAAACCATCACGAAATCCCCTCCACCCCCAGAAGACTTGAGCGCAAGAAGGACAAAGCTCAGTTCTGGGGTTAATCCTGTCGGCTTAGGGCTCGTCACAGACCCTGAGCTCCAAAATGTCACCTATATTGTTCGAGGAAGCCCGGTAGAAGCAGCCAGACACATGCGTCTGTGAAACGCCATTTGGCGTGGGAGAACGATGTGGTGAGGGAAAAGGCTGCCCCTGTAAACGCAGAGAGTATTACAAGCAGGACCATGAACCCCTCTCCATTCACCCCCTTTATCCTCTCCTGCTCTCCTTTTCTCTAAATACATGCATACTTTCAGCCCGGGTTGTGGAGAGGCGACAGCGAGAGGAAACAATAGTGGCCTTTCAGAGCGGCCGAGGCCTGGCCGTGAGGAAGAGAGAGAGGAACCGGCCGCTCAATATTTACAGCGGCCCGCTCCATCTCTTCACGGAGCAGCGGGCGGTCCAGAGAGGAGCGAGAGCCCGCTTTCGGTTTGTTTGTTTGTTTGTACTCAGCCTCTCGGTGGAGTAAACACTGATACACATTAAAAATAATGCACTGCACAATCACTGACTGTTTGTGCAATATATTTTCTGTACTTATGAAATCTTATGGCAGCTTACCTGCCTGGCGACTCTCCAAACCTGTTTCAGTTTCTTGAGAATTGGCCCGCAGCTGCAGACTGATTTATTTTCCTTAAACTGAGGTGTGAATGTGGAATGGCACGGGAGAAGCAGGCATGACCGATGCACCCGCCACATGGGCGTCATGCTACATTTAGCCGAATAACAGTAAAGCATTATTTGCTCTCAAGCTTCAAATAGTAATTTATGTTAAATATCCATTATGAATAAAACCATAAACCAAAAACTTCACTATAGACTATGCACAAACATCTGCCTCATGCATTAGCTTATTTTAACCACCATACGCTCTAAAAAAATGCTGGGTTAAAAACTACCCAAGTTGGGTTGAAAATGGACAAAATCAGCGATTGGGTTGTTTTAACCCAGCGAATGGTTTGGTTTAACCCGGCAAATGGGTTGTTTTAACCCAGCGATTGCGATGTTTTAACCCAGTGATTGCGATGTTTTAACCCAGCGAATGGGATGTATTAACCCAGCGAATGGGATGTATTAATCCAGCGATTGGGTTGTTTTAACCCAGCGATTGCGATGTTTTAACCCAGCGATTGGGTTGTTTTAACCCAGCGATTGCGATGTTTTAACCCAGTGATTGCGATGTTTTAACCCAGCGAATGGGATGTTTTAACCCAGCGAATGGGATGTATTAACCCAGCGATTGGGATGTATTAATCCAGCGATTGGGTTGTTTTAACCCAGCGAATGGGATGTTTTAACCCAGCGAATGGGATGTATTAACCCAGCGAATGGGATGTATTAATCCAGCGATTGGGTTGTTTTAACCCAGCGATTGCGATGTTTTAACCCAGCGATTGCGATGTTTTAACCCAGCGATTGGGATGTTTTAACCCAGCGATTGCGATGTTTTAACCCAGCGATTGGGATGTTTTAACCCAGCGAATGGGATGTTTTAATCCAGCGATTGGGTTGTTTTAACCCAGCGATTGCGATGTTTTAACCCAGCAATTAGGATGTTTTAACCCAGCTATTGGGATGTTTTAACCCAGCGATTGTGATGTTTTAATCCAGCGATTGTGATGTTTTAATCCAGCGAATGGCTTGTTTTAACCCAGCGATTGGGATGTTTTAACCCAGCGATTGTGATGTTTTAATCCAGCGAATGGGTTGTTTTCACCCAGCGATTGCGATGTTTTAACCCAGCGAATGGGTTGTTTTAACCCAGCAAATGGGTTGTTTTAACCCAGCGATTACGATGTTTTAATCCAGCGAATGGGTTGTTTTAACCCAGCAATTGTAATGTTTTAACCCAGCAAATGGGTTGTTTTAACCCAGCGATTGCGATGTTTTAACCCAGCGATTGGGATGTTTTAACCCAGCGATTGGGATGTTTTAACCCAGCGATTGTGATGTTTTAATCCAGCGAATGGGTTGTTTTCACCCAGCGATTGCGATGTTTTAACCCAGTGAATGGGTTGTTTTAACCCAGCGATTGCAATGTTTTAACCCAGCGAATGTGTTGTTTTAACCCAGCGATTGCGATGTTTTAACCCAGCGAATGGGTTGTTTTAACCCAGCGATTGCGATGTTTTAATCCAGCGATTGCGATGTTTTAACCCAGCTATTGGGATTTTTTAACCCAGCGATTGGGTTGTTTTAACCTAGCTATTGGGATTTTTTTAACCCAGCGAATGGGTTGTTTTAACCCAGCGATTGGGATGTTTTAACCCAGCGAATGGGTTGTTTTAACCCAGCGATTGGGATGTTTTAACCCAGCGAATGGGGTGTTTTAACCCAGTGGTTGAGATAAATGTTTGACCCAACATGCTGGGCAGTTTTATTTAACTCAATTATTGTTTAAAAATGACTATATGTCTGGCTTAAAATGAACCCAAAATAGGTTGGAAATTAAAAATCAGACACATAATTACTAGAGGCAACAATAATCAAAATGTGAACATTTATTAATAAGCAATTTAATTAATGTTTGTTTAATTGTTATTCATTAAACTTATTAATTAATGTTAATTTATTAAACATATTAATAAATGTTAATTTTTAAACAACAGTTGAGTTAAATAAAACTACCCAGCAGGTTGGGCAAACATTTAATAATCGCTGGGTTAAAACAACCCAATCACTGGGTTTGTCCAATTTCAACCCAACTTTCTAACCCAGCATTTTTTAGTGTATGCATTTTTATAGATTATAATGCACAAAACATGTACAACAAAATGTACATTCTTCTGTCACATATTAAAAATGGACCAGAACATGCGGTTTTAAAGGCACAGCTCAATAAGAGTTAAATAAATCTAATTATGCACAAGAATGTTGCTGAAAATAAATTCATCCTGCATGCAGATTCTGAAGTGAACTGCAGCTGCATCTCTTCAGCGTTCACTCATGTACGTCTAATCCAGAGCAGAATCGACTGTCAGACCACGACACCGGGCATCGGCGTTTACAAAGCCTTATCTTGAAAGAGCATCTGATACTGAGATGTTTTATACGGGCACTGCGTATCCAAAGTCAACAGACAGCAAATCCCTGGCTCAACTTGTTTTTGTCTTTATTAAATAAAAACATTGTGTCATGGCATAATGTTCTGCTGCCTTTTTAAACACCTAATGAGCTGTTGCAGGGTTACAGTGATGTTATTTTACTGCCTAACATTAATCCACTGTCATCCTCGTTTAATTTTTGTCATCATCTGTTCTTTAAAATCATAATAATAATTCTCCAGACCAGGTTTCTCATGGACCTGCTGAACTCTTCAGTACACAAACCATCTTTAATCCCCTCTGAGAATGAATTTCGACAGCAAAAAGGCAAAGCACATTCTACATACCACGGGAGAGGTTTTTACAAGGCTCAAAGAGGAAAATAGGCAGTGTCAAAACCAGTCAAGTCAGTCTGAATTGCAGCAGGATCTGTTTAAAACTGAAGAATAAGAGGCTCTGTTTTCATATATGACTGAAGAAAGCAGGCAGCAGCGCCACACGCATGAGGAACGTACCGTGTTTTACATTTCTCAGCTGAGATGGATTATGTATTGCTTTACTTTTTTAACCTTCCACAGAAGAGGAATGAGAAGGTGCTAAAATGCACATAAAATACATACAAGTGCATGTAAGCTGTTACATGCGGAGCACAAAGTTTGTGGAAGTCAGTTCAATTCAATATGGTGAGAATTACTCTACGAAAATTCATCTGGGCTAAACTAAAGCAGCAGTAGAAACATGTAAAATGTTTTTTGTTTTGCTTTTAAAAATGCAATATTAATAAATAATAGGTAAAAAATACTTTATTAAATAAAAGTGTTAAATACTTTAATAAAAATATATATATAGGTAAAGTTTGGAAACAAAGTTTTTTTGCTCTTATGCTCACTAGGGCTGCGTTTATTTGATCAAAAAAAAAACAGTAAAAAATGTGAAATATTATTATAATTAAAAATAGCTGTTTTCTATGTGAATATATAGTAAACTGTAATTTATTCCTGTGTTCAAAGCTGAATTTTCAGCATCATTACTCCAGTCTTCAGTGTCACATGATCCTTCAGAAATCATTCTAATATGATGATTTGCTGCTTGAGAAACATTTATGATTATTATTATTATTAATGTTAAAAACAGTTGTGCTGCTTCAAAATTTTGTGGATTTTTTTCTTCAGGATTCTTTGATGACTAGAAAGTCTAAAAGAACAGAATTTATTTTCAGCAATTTATTTAATGCATTTTTGCTAAATTAAAGTATTAATTTATTTTCTTTTTCTTTTTAAATCCTACTTAACCCTACTTGGGTACTTTCCCCCCTAAAAAACTTGCAAAACTTCCACAAAACAAAAAACAAAAAAACAAAAAAACAGCATTTTCAATATTGATGATAATAAGAAATGATCTTAGTGTGATTTCTGAAGGATCATGTGACACTGAAGACTGGAGTAATGATGCTGAAAATTCAGCTTTGATCACAGGAATAAATTGCATTTTACTATATATTCACATAGAAAACAGCTGTTTTACACAGTAAAAATATTTCACATTTTTTACAGTATTAATTACAGTATTATTATAATACAGTATTTTTACAGTATTGATCAAATAAATGCAGCCTTGGTGAGCAGAAGAGACTTCTTTCAAAAGCAACCTTAATGTTTTAAACTTTGATATACGTGTGTGTGTGTGTGTGTATATATATATATATATATATATATAGCTTATTAAAAATATTATACACATAAATGGTAACTCATGTTTAGGGACTTTTTCTGGAAACACTGTTGTAAACATAATCACAGTTGTCCTGTAAACACTGGATGGTCCTGCACGTTTGAGTCGAGTGGGAACACATTTCTGACCGGTTCATCATGGAACATTTTCACGAGCAAACCAACTATCGTGTTACAGCCGAATGTATGCTGGGTTTCCGTTCGGAGGCCGCGTGACCCCTGCACCCGGGTCTCCAGTAGAGGAGCCGCACAGCCGGAATGAAGGTCCTGAAATATCTAATTGTATTCATTCATTTCTCCGCTCAGCATGGCACTGAGAAATAAAGAGAGTCGCAGTTAAAGGGGAAGGAAGTCAGAGGGGAATCTGGCTCGCGGGGGCTCTTCAGCATGGGAAACGGTACGCGTCCTCATTACGGTCATTTAGTGTGCCAAAGGTGCTGTGAGTAATTAACCAATTAACAATTCATACTCATAACGGAGGTGTGAGCCAACGAAGTGTGGACAGCCAACAGACCGGTGCCTTTGTGAGTCAATTCATGTGCCCTTCTAATATTCAGTCAGAGTTCATGCGACGAATACAAAGAGAGCAGATGCACGGCTAAAAATGTGTTTTTGACTATACGTCCACACAGACATCATGCAAAATGAATGCATGCACACATCTCTTTCAGATCTGCTATCATTCGTGAGGGTGAATGAGTCAAACAAACACGATTACTGTAAATCTGACACAAAACATCCCTTCTGTGATTATATCTGCTTTGCACAAGTAAAAACAAGACAATAAAACACAAAAGACTCAGGAAACCACTGGATTCTTACAGGCCCAAACTTAAAGTGAATCGCTGTGAACCATCTGTGCTTCAGTGAACTGTTACTCCCCAAAAATGTGAAGAAGAAGAAAAAATACAGAAACTTTTTTCTGTATATGGCGATCTGAAATGAAACTCTTAATTTTTCGACAGAATAATCACCTTGTGTCCAAATGAAACTGCGGCTTTTCAGCGTCACATATAAAATGAAATCTGACTTTGCATTTTTCTGTTTAAACAAAGTGTCACATAAATAAACTGAGCTCTCAAAGCAGGGGAGAAATTCTGACCACAAAACATCTAATCAGAGGAGAACTATTCAGTCTGGCAGCAGGTTTCAAAACTGTCTGATCCGTTTAAACAAGTTTTAAATATGATATGAGACCTATGCATTGAAAAAATAAGACTTCATTTCTTTTGTGAAAAGTGTACATTTGTGAATATCCCAGCAATATTAAACATTTTAAATATCATACAGGTTAAATGAATCAATGGTCATTTAAAGGCTAAAGTTATATTATGTAGCTGTTTAAAGCTAATTATTAATTATTTTAAGTTATTCTATCTCTTTAAAACGAATTATCAGCTTGTAAATAAGAAAAAACAGCTTTTATTCTGCTTTACTATGCGCAAACAAAATGCATTTTTTTGTTCTAGAAAAATATAATATTGTTTGAATGAAATGCATTCACCTCATCTTAATATTGTAAGCAATTTTAACTCTTTTTCAGCTGAGAACTGCAAAGTCATTTACAGTTCAGTCGTTCCGTGTGAAACACATCCCGTCTGGTGGCCCTGCTAATGTCCACAAATACATGGTTTACACCTGGTTTTTAATTAATTAATTAATGATTAGTTCAAAAACATGAGGATAATGAACAGCATAATTGTTATATTAAATTTAGGTTTTATTTCAGTTTCACCATCATTGACTAAATGCTTAAAAGCAACAAATTCATTTACAGTATAATATTCGCCACATGAAAAAATACTATAGTAATTTATAGTAAATACTCTAGTGTTTTTGAGCCATACTATCGAAAAGTACTTGAATTAATTTGTTGTGGTAATTCTATAGTTGCTGTGGTAATATAACAACTATAGTAATATAAACAAAATACTGTACTAAGTTTTCTACAACTATAGAGTATATTATACTACAATACACTACTGTTTACTGTAGTAAAAACTAAAATATACTACAGTATTTATTACAGTTTATCAGTTCACTACAGTATGAGGTAGCATTCATTAACAAAGTGTTGTTGTAAATACTATAATATATACAGTATACTACAACTTACTATAGTACGGTTCAAAAACACAATAGTATTTACTATAGTATTTTTTTAATGTAAGCGACCAATTAATTATATTTTTGTGGATCAACGATTTTCACTATGCAAATGCACATTTGTAGCCAATCATAAAAAAATGTATCACGCTTAAAAAAAAATCGTGAAATCCATCAGATATAAATAAAAATAACCAAAAATAAAATAACTAAATTAAAATAACTAAACTAAATGCTAAAATAACCACCTGAATCAGAACAAATTATAGTATGGAACAAAACAAGTAAACCTTAGAATATAAATTCCAATCGGCAAAAGTAGCGATGCAAAGGTCGCGAAAAAACGCGCGATTTTTTAATTATTATTATAACCATGCTGTTGAGTTGTGTTTTCTGAGTTTACCTCACTTTTGTCGATATGACACAAAATATATGTATTCACATAAACAAACAGAATTAATATTATTCTACTGTTCCGTGAAAAAAAACACGATTCGTAGTTTATAATAATTCGCGAATAATCGACAGAAACACGGCCGATGCACGCGGATCGTAGCGACATTTAAAAAAGTGTCTACATTCATTATTATATCGCCTTTTTCAACACATTTTGTTGCGATAATGTTATCTTAATATTAATTTCGATTATTTTTAATTAGCTAATGCCGCTCATATCAGTATATATTTCTCTAGAAATGCAATACAAAGTGAAAGTGTCACGAATGCAAAGTTCTAGCGAAACAGCGGTGAATATAAACAGAGATCCGCTCACCTAGGGTTGGTTCGGTTCCAGTAGACAGCATATCGATCAGCCATCACCTTTGAGCTGGGCTCTTGACTAAATACACACATCCACAGAATCACACCCACGAATATGATCATTTCCACTTGCAGCATCACTACAGCACTCTTGGACACGTATATTCCTCTTTCTTCAGATCACTTTCATTCACATCTGTGGCTCGGCTCTTCTCGACACAGCTGATGCCAGAGCAAGTGTTGAGATGTCCACGATCTTCTGTCAGTGGTGTGAATGTCCGCACTACGGTCAATAATTGTGGACTGCGCCGCCGGAGAGACAAAAATCACACAGTCAGTGTTTTAAGGGTTCATTCTAACACATAAAACACACACATATTATCAACTTTTATCAAAAACGAGTCAGTGGGAGCTTCTCATCCACACAAGTCGCGAGCGCACTCTTAGTCCAAGAGAGAGTCAATGTGTCCGTTCTCAGAGGTGAGAAGAAGTTGCCGGCAGAAACAGAGCGCGATCTCAGACTGAGATGGAGAGCTGAAGTCCCTTCGGATACACGCAGAGCTCGAGAAACACACCCGCGATCCGGACGCGCGCGTCACACTCCGTCATTCTAATGCGGGAGAGATGAAGGAGCGCGCGGGGCATCAGTTATTTCATGTGCTTTCGGTTCGGCGGGAGGTGTGATGATGTGAACCCAGCGCTTCTCACTGCGAATGTGTGTTCGGTTACAGACGCAGGAGAAGCCCATTGGTCCAAACTGTGATGGGCGGAACACGAGCACTAACAGAAACCCCTCCTCTAACCCTTTACTTCACCCACTTCATGAACATAACCAAGAGAGAGATAGAACGATAGATAGAGTGTACATGTACACGGGCAGACAGGTAGATAGTGGGGATAAAATATTATAAATATAAAACATGATATTCATATAGACAGATAGTGTGAATATATATTAGAAACTAAAGATAGATAGATAGATGTGTGTGTGCGTGCATGTGTGTGTATGTATGTGTAAGAGAGTGAGTGTGTATATGTGAGTGTGTGTGTGTGTGTGTGCATGAGTGTGTCTGTGTGTTTGTGTGAGTGCATGCATGAGAGTGTGTGTGCGTGCATGTGTGTGTCTGTGTGTGTAAGAGAGTGAGTGTGTGTGAGTGTGTAAATATGTGTGAGTGTGTGTGTGTGCATGAGTGTGTGTGTTTGTGTGAGTGCATGCATGAGAGTGTGTGTGCGTGCATGCGTGAGTGTGTGTGTGTGTGTGCGTGCATGAGTGTGTGTACGTGTGCATGTGTGTGTGTGTGTGCGTGCATGAGTGTCTGTGTGTGTGAGAGAGTGTGTTTTTGAGTGAGTGTGTAAATGTGTGTGTGTGTGAGTTAGTGTGTGTGTGCATGAGTGTGTGTGTTTGTGTGAGTGCGTGCATGAGTGTGTGTGTGTGTGTGGCGTGCATGAGTGTGTGTGCGTGCATGCGTAAGTGTGTGTGTGTATGCATGCGTGAGAGTGTGTCTGTGTGTGTGCGCGTGCATGCATGAGTGTGAGTGTGCGTGCGTGCATGAGTGTGTGTGTGTGCGCGAGTGTGTGTGTGAGTGAGTGTATGTGCGTTAGGGTGGGTGTGTGTGTGTGTGTGTGTGTGCATGAGTGTGTGTCCGTGTGTGTGTGAGGGCATGTGTGCGTGTGTGAGTGTGCATAAGAGTGTGTGTGTGTGTGCATGCATGCGTGAGTGTGTGTGTGTGTGCATGAGTGTGTTTGTTTTGACTATACTTGTGAGGACCAAATGTCCTCACTTATATTGTGAAATGCTTTCATAACCCACTAGGTCACTGACTGGTCCTCACTAGTTTTATCTCAGCCAAAAGAGTTTTTTATTTAAATCTAATGATGGTCACATGTTTCTGTGATGGGTAGGTTTAGGAGCAGGGGTAGTGTAGGGGGATAGAAAACATCACTGACCTGATATAAAATCAATGGAAGTCTATGCAATGTCCTCACTAAGATAGCAAAACAAACCTGTGTGTGTGTGTGCGTGTGTGTGTGTGTGTGTGTGTGTGTGTGTGTGGAAGCACAGAAAAGGCCCAGGGGCACGAAACACATGAGACAGCAGCTGTGAGCTACACTGGAAAATACACACTGGCAAAATATTTACTCAATTATAGGAATTATGTAAATGTCAACCAATCCTTGACCTCTGTGTCATCAGAACAGTGTACACACTAAATATTAGATCCATTCTGGGATTTCGGGACTGAAGCCGAGCACCTTGAATTCAGTGAAACATCAGTAATGTAGAGCCTTTCAACCTGTTGCTTTAGAGAGTTCTGATGACCTTCAGAAGCAGCCCTGCTCTCCAGACTGTTTGTGGAACAAGTGCTTTCGGATGTAGTTGGCCTTCAGAGGGGCGCCGATCCAAATTACACAGCTCCTCCGGCTGCGGAGGCCAGTTGTCCCCTATATTCTGGTCACATCGAGCAGCGGGAGGGTGGCTCGGGGGGATGAGGTCATCGCTCCAGCAGCAATCTCTCCTCGCCAAACAGCCGCGTTCTCCCGCTGAGCTGCGCACAGACCGCATGTTGCCTCCATCTTATTTCAAAGCGAAAGATGATATTCCTCGCATTCGCCTTTCACCCGGCCCTCGGCATCACAATAGGCATTTTGATTACTTGTTATGCCATATAATTTTCCATTGACGGCATAGCTGTCAAAAAAAAAAAATTCACACAAGTTTGAACCTCATCCCAGAGATAAATTTATCGTGATTGATTGTTGTTGTAAATGGAGGTGCAGAAAGCTATTGCTGCGGAATCATGAGGGGAAAAAAGAAAGACGGAGTAGTGTTCACTCGTGTGAGATGGAAAATCATACTCCTTGCTTGATAAACTTCACAGAGATATGAGTTTTCCAAGCCGTATGTTCTGAGTAAGTGCCGATAAATAACTACACACAAATAATTAATGACTCTGAAGATAAATTATGTTCACCATCTAATGGCTGTCGGCCCTGAGACTGAAACCCAAGAAAAGCATCACAAGAACTGCTTACTGATGCTGATATATTGAACACACGGATATCTGTCTGCTGTCTGGATGAAGCACTTTACTGTTTTTAGACACGTGGATATTTTAATCGGCTGGGTTTTTAAGTTAAGGTTAGATTCATAGATCATCTGAATGTGTGAGTTTGGCACAGGTAAGAATGGAATCTTGTTTCCGCCATGGAATAAAACAAATTTAAAAAGGTAATTGCGACTTTTTAATCTCACAATTCTGACTTTTTTCTCACAATTGCGTTTATATATAGTTATAAATTTGGAATTGCGAGTTTACTTTTCAAAATTGTGACTTTTTTCCTTAGAATCCTGTGTTTATATCTCGTAATCCTGACTGTTTTTCTCCCTGAATTCAGAGTTTATATCTCGTAATTCTGACTTTTTTTCCTCATAATTCCGAGTTTATATCTCACAATTCTGACTTTTTTCTCACAATTGCATTTATATATAGTTATACATTTGGAATTGCGAGACTACTTCTCAAAATTGTGACTTTTTCCCCAGAATTCTGAGTTTATATCTCGTAATTCTGACTTTTTTCTCCCTGAATTCTGAGTTTATGTCTCATAATCCTGACATTTTTCTCAGAATTCTGAGTTTATATCTCAAAATTCTGACTTTTTCCCCCCTCAAAATTCCAAGTTTATTTCTTGTAATTCTGACTTTTTTCCCCCCTCAAAATTCCAAGTTTATATCTCGTAATTCTGACTTTTTTCCTCAGAATTTCAAGTTTATATTTTGCAATTCTGTTTTATTTTTGTTTCCGCTATCTCACAAATCTCACTTTATTTCTTCCAGAATTCTGAGTTTATTTCTCACAATTTGGACATTTTTTTTCTGCCACAGATTCTGACTTTTTTCTTGCAACTCACAGTTTGTGTGAACAAATTCCCAAGTACATTTTAATTTTTTATTCTGTGGGACAAATAAGCTTCCATAGGAATTCTAATCTTATAATGTGCATCCATAACAATATAAATGTGCTTTTGGAAACAAGAATGATGTGTACACACAATTGCATATACAGTAATCCCTGATGAGTGCACACTCTACTGACCCAGCAAAAAAGAAAAAAAAACTAGTTGGAAAAGCAGAGAGTGTTGGATGCGGTTCAAATCTCTGTCTCGTCCCCACAGCGTCAGTTGGAGCACGAATGCTGTATGCCAACAGTGGAGCAGCACTTGCCATTCTGATGCCCAAAGTCAAATATGCTGGATCTCATTTGTATACAGATCACAGGCCGTGCTGTAATACTCTCGCGTTCACCAAGACAATGGAGCCATTGTGAATTAGGATCAGTGTGGATGCTGTGTACATGTCTCGTGCGCGTGTGCACTGTGTCACGGGCTGGACCTCAACCCAACGCAACACGAAAGATGCAAACCACCCTACTGGACTTCAGTGTGCTCATGCATTCATGGAGATTAGAGCTGATATCAGGGAACATTTCAGATTGCATGCATCAGAAAAGGCGATTTAGATTAACCGAGCTTTTGTCTGTAATGCTGTTGTGTTGAAGTCAGAAAGACCATCAGATTCCATCCCGTAATTATTTGCAACGCTTACATAATTATCTCAACAACAACAACAACAAAAATCAATATTGTTTGCTCTAGATATCGGCTAATCCAAAGCACTCACAATCCAAATATCAGCAAACAATCATTTAGCTGCTAATTACACAGTCAAACAAATACGGGATCCCTGTAGCTCTAGGTTACACAAGTGATGTTCGCTACAATAAGTTAAGCATCACTATTACTGAGGTGTTGAATTAACAAAGTGATCATACTTATGATTTTTACCTGCTGGACGATAAAACGGGTGAAAAAAATCTCACAGAAGCACACTGAAGGAGAGATCTGAGGGTGGACATTTTATGAAAAAAACGAACAACCTCCCAGAATACCAGTAACCACCAAAAGTGCCCTAACAACAACCCAGAACAACCTAGCAACCATCCAAAACATCATAGCAACCACTTAGAACGCCATAGCAACTGTCCAGAACACCCTAGCAACCACCCAAGACACCCTAGCAACTGTCCAAAACACCCCAGTAAACATCCAAAACACCTTAGCAACTACCCAAAACACCATAGCAACCACCTAGAACACCCTAGGCAACAACCCAAAACATCATAGCAACCATTTAGAATGCAAACTGTCCAGAACATCCCAGTAACCACACAAAATGCCCTAACAACCACCCAGAACACCATAGCAACCATCCAAAATGCCTCAGCAACAACCTAGAACACCCTAACAACCACCCAAAACATCATAGCAACCACTTAGAATGCCAACTGTCCAGAACACCCCAGTAACCACCCAAAATGCCCTAACAACCACCTAGAAAATCCTAGCAGCTACCCAAAAAGCCTCAGCAACCACCCAGAACACCCTAGCAACCACATAGAATGCCAACTGTCAAGAACATCCCAGTAACTACCCAAAATGCCCTAACAACCACGCAGATCACCCTAGCAACCATCCAAAATGCCTCAGCAACAACCCAGAACACCCTAGCAACTACCCAAAACACCATAGCAACCACCTAGAACACCCTAGGCAACAACCCAAAACATCATAGCAACCATTTAGAATGCAAACTGTCCAGAACATCCCAGTAACCACACAAAATGCCCTAACAACCACCCAGAACACCATAGCAACCATCCAAAATGCCTCAGCAACAACCTAGAACACCCTAACAACCACCCAAAACATCATAGCAACCACTTAGAATGCCAACTGTCCAGAACACCCCAGTAACCACCCAAAATGCCCTAACAACCACCTAGAAAATCCTAGCAGCTACCCAAAAAGCCTCAGCAACCACCCAGAACACCCTAGCAACCACATAGAATGCCAACTGTCAAGAACATCCCAGTAACTACCCAAAATGCCCTAACAACCACGCAGATCACCCTAGCAACCATCCAAAATGCCTCAGCAACAACCCAGAACACCCTAGCAACTACCCAAAACACCATAGCAACCACCTAGAACACCCTAGGCAACAACCCAAAACATCATAGCAACCATTTAGAATGCAAACTGTCCAGAACATCCCAGTAACCACACAAAATGCCCTAACAACCATCCAGAACACCCTAGCAACCATCCAAAATGCCTCAGCAACAACCCAGAACACCCTAGCAACTACCCCAAACACCACAGCAACCACATAGAATGCCAACTGTCAAGAACATCCCAATAACTACCCAAAATACCCTAACAACCATGCAGATCACCCTAGCAACCATCCAAAATGCCTCAGCAACAACCCAGAACACCCTAGCAACTACCCAAAACACCATAGCAACCACCTAGAACACCCTAGCAACTACCCAAAACATCATAGCAACCACCTAGAACACCCTAGCAACTACCCAAAACATCATAGCAACCACCTAAAATGCCCTAGCCACCTCCAAGAATGCCCTAGCAACCACCCTGAACACCCTAGCAACTGCCCAGAATGCATTAACCACCAAGAACCCTAGTAACCAGTTAGTAGTGTGCTAGCAACCACCAATAACGCCCTAGCAACCCACATCTTAGCATCAATCAACAAGCAACAATCAAGAACCCCCTAGCAACTGCATAGGAACATATTAAAAACCACTCCGTGTTCACCACATGTAATGTTCCTAACTGAACTCTTCCAGTTCATTGTTTACCTTTACTTATTGTCATTTCATTCATCACATATTGGCTTTGAGATTTTACCGTCGGACTAAATGTACTTCAATCTGTTGCTAATCAGATCAGCCTGTCGTGTTACGCTGCAGGAAAGCTAGCCTGACTCGAGCATGTTGCAAACGCAGGCAGAGATCGATTGGAGTGATCTAATTGGATATATTTCCTCTGACGCTTCCCTTGGCTGAATGCTGATGATGAAGAGCAGCTCTCTGAGAGCAGAAGACCTCGCCTGGCCAATAAGATGTGTTAAAGAGTTTTTCTAAAGCCTTGCCAGCTATGAAGTGCATGTCAATTCATCTTCCAGACCTTTTTAAAAGTCTTGTCTAAGTTAAAGCCCACCGTGAGCATATAAACACAATAATCTTAATCTTACCCTACTCTTTTCCACATGACCATTTGAGGGTTTATGAACTTGTTTATGTGTCTGCTAATTCAGTTTACATAACACTTATTACGTTAGCATTAGTGAGCATTACCGGCGGCTAAGAGTATTACGTGTTACTGTATCCTGATTTCCTCAATCCGCTTTCACAAATTATTTAACATTCAGGGGCGTCACGCACCAAACTTTTCCCCCGGCTCACAATATGAATGGGCGTTTTTCTCAACACCAGGGTTGTGCAACTGATGGATAGATGGATGGATGAATGGATGGATCAAAAATGTATGTATGTATGGATAAATGGATAGGTAAAAAATGGATGGATGGATGGATGGGTCAAAAATAGAAGAATGGATAGATGGATGGATGG